>PVIU01027415.1:0-20518 GCA_004026605.1 Ondatra zibethicus | reverse complement strand
AATCTTTTCTACAGTCTGCTCTTTCCCTAATAAGATTCAAAAGCAGTTTATGCCCTCCAGAAATTTAATGCACATATTTGCTGACTCAGTGAATATGAGGATAATTTCCCTCATCTTTTTCGTCATTGCCCTGAATACCAAGTTTTCCATCTGCAATCAATCAATCAACCATTCAACCAAATTCTACATTTAACAAATACCTTTTTTGGTCTAACCCTGGCTCCTGTCATCACCACTATTGTTCCAACCTCCCTCCTGTGTGTTGCAAGAATCCCAGGAGCTGGGCTACCACACAGTCGAATACCACATCAAACGCCAGTGAATGCAACATCCAGTGTCAGGTGCTGCAAGAAGCACATCCTCCCACAGCCTGTAGAGTAATGAGGAGAGATAAGAGATTAATGTCAAAATAAATAAATGAAACTGAATGCCAACATAATCCTGCAATACCAGAAGTACAGTTTTACAGTTGATGGTCAAACGAGACACAGAAAAGCTCAGAAGCTAATGCAATGCCATTAGAGAGATAAGAAATCCCTGTGGTTTGAAATGGAATCAGAGGAGAGAAATAGGGTGAGTCTTGGGAAATGGTCAACTTCAGTAGATGACTGAATGCAGGGAGATGGTTGCTCCAATGGCATGACCCAGGTGAGGAGGCAGAAACCAGGAAGGCTCTGATGAGATTTCAGTAAACCAATCTGGTAAAGATCTCATCCTGAAGAGTTACAGGAAGGAACCAGAGCTGCAGAAGGGCTATATATGTAGATCTTGAAAAATAAAGCCAAGGGATTTTACACTATAGAAGATGATCACATTGCAGAGGATTTGATATGAGACAACCACTTCTACCACAGTAACTAAAAGCTGTCTTCCTCCATGCCTGCGGGACATACAGGGACAGAACAAATGATGCATTGTATCCCATCGTTAGCCCAGCGAGTCTTTATCCCACTCTTATGAGGAAGAAATAAGTAAAACAATATTTACGAATCAACTTCCCTTAACTACGGTGGACTTTATAGACTGCATGGGGGGTAGGGGAGAGTTCAGAGAACAAAATACTGGTGAATGAAGGGTCCAAGAATAAGAATATAAAAATGTAGATTCTAAAAATAGGAATGTAAAAATAAAGAAATATAAAGTTTTAAGTCTACGAGAATGAAAACAGACTGTCAGCAGCTTTCTCAGCAGCTTGAGGATTAACTATTAACAGTGGGTTATTTCGCTTTACAACCCATAGCTCTGTTTACAAGGCCAAAGCATCTCTCTGCAAACTGAGAGCTAGCCTACGGATATGAGCTGAGTCAACTTTTAGAAAATAGATATATGGCCTCTGGGTTATGCATTATCCCTGCTGTGTGAAACTGGCAGCATCAACAGGGAGAGCACAGGGCTTCAGTAAACACCTAAAAGTACCAAAAAAGACAATAGATTAAGTGCAAACACTAGTTTAACTAAAAAACTCTGTTAATGGAGATTGTAAAGTAAGGCAATCTGTATCTGAGTTTTACCTTGAGATTGTAAAATTCCTTTGTTCAGACCTAATGCTTGGTGCCCCTACTATAAAAAGGTGGGTTCAAAAACCAGCCTTTTGCCACAGCCTGACAAAATCTGTCTCTGGCTGTCATCTCAGCTAGCTGATAAGCTTTTTGTGCCCCATGGAGATTTTTTTATTTTATTTTTTCCTGGATTCTGGAATAAAGTTTGCTTCTGGTTTATTAGACTTTGGTGGTCTGTCCCCATCTTTGTGCGACCCCCTGAACCCAACAGTGAGCATACAGACTAAAGTTATTCAGAGTGCAAAAAATGTTGGAAGTAAAATCTTGATACCGAGAACCTGAAGCAAAGGTACCACTATCCACAAAGTGCCTTTCACTTTCCAGGCTCGGTTTTTATTTTGTTTTGTTAATTTCAGAAGACATCACACCATCTGGTTAGCACTCTGAAAACTGAGCAGAGAGAAACAGAACTCTTATGTTTTTCCTGTCATCTGTGAGAGCCACCGTATCTGACCCTCATGCCACGCTTCAGAAGGGCAACTTCTGTCTGGAAAAGTCCCATCCAGGTGAGGCTGGTATGAGAAACCTGCTTTTCTGATAGTGATACACACAGGAGTCTGAACCTCACCAGCCGCTAGCCTGAACAAGAGTTCAGAGCATTTTTATGGAGAATAAGTCAATGTATGACGCCCCGAGAACAAAAGTCAGCATCCATGGTCATGGAATGAGAAAGGACTCAGACCTCTAAAGAGCAGTGAGGGGCAGGCATCAGGGGCTAGATGTAAGAGTATTTACAGAATCTCTTAGCAGTCAGGAGAAAGCAAATGGCCTTTCTTAAGAGGCCTGATCAACTCACAAACAGCAGAATGGCCCTGCTTCTCCAGGGCAACACAAACCCAAACTGCAGTCCAAAATAAAATCTCCCATTCAGCAATTTCCATTCCAAATAGCCCCCTGCCGGGAATCCCACCGCAGAAAGCAGGGAATCTTAGCTGGAGCTACTGACAGATTTCGGGGTGTGTCTGCTCCTGGAATTATGTTTCCAAACATCGATCTCATGCACCCTATCACCTCATTACGGAACTGTTCCTTGATGGCGGTCTCTCCCTGAGTCTCTGCCATATAAAGCCACGTCTTCCCACTGGATACACTGACAGGCCCTGTGCTTTCCCTTCCAGGCACTTTTCCCAATGTGTGACAAAGTGATTACTCGTCACACACGTAATTCCTGACTCCCACAAGATTGCTGATTCCCTGAGGAGGAGGCTGCACCTGTGAGTCCCCGTGTTACCCCTGACACAGGTGTTGCCTTCATATGCATATTTAAAAGTTTTAACTGAACCAGTTATCAAATAATGAAGGTCTTTTATAAAAATCTTTATCAGAGTCTGTTGCCTTTAATCACAGCACTCAAGAGGCAGAGGCAGGCAGATCTCCGAGCTCAAGGTTAGCTTTATCTACCTGGTGAATTCCAAGCAAGCCCTGGTTACGCAGGGAGACCCTGTCAACTACGAACAAACAAAAAACAAAGCACTTTACCAAGGGTCTGTGGTATTTGCTGCTGGTGAGGTGGGGACTATAAACAGACCTTCAGGGACAGGCAGTGGATACTGCAATCCTAATGCAGACCCTATCTAAACACCTGATTTCCCATTGGTGCAATATAATTTCAGAAAAGGAAAAAAAAACTGAAGAAATAGCCACATTTGGAAACTCCCAATTTTTTTGCCCTTCAAAGATAAAATCTCTCTTAGATCCTTTATTTCAGTTCCATTAGCTGACATTAAAATACTGCTTGGGTGAAGTTTTCTCTTAGAGCCGCACCCACAAGCAGCCTTGTAGTGAATTCCAAGCATGCAACCGTGTCAGACTCCCTCTCCAGCAGCTTCTTACCTAACGTAATAGTTTTCTACACCACACACACACACACACACACACACACACACGCAGTGCTGCCCCATGTGACAAGGGGACGAGTGGGAAACTGTGAGCAAAATGGGGACAAAACAATCAGAGTCAGGGGAAGTCTTTGCCCATGGCCAGAAAATGTCCTCATTGCACTCCCCCTTCTTCACGCTGATGCAGGTACAGAAGATAACAGCATTACTTATGAGCTATTACAATTATGTTTAAACCATGATGAGTACTCCTTATGTCATGTTGTATTGTGTGTGTTTCAACCCTTACAACTATTAGAAGGTAGCTACTCCACTTAACATACCAAGAAACTGAGACACAAGGGGTTAATTACACTTTGATTATGCATTTCCACTAACATTGAGTTGCTTGTTTTTGTTGGTTGGTTTGTTTGTTTTTGTTTTAGAACCGGGTTTCTCTGTGTAGCCCTGACTGTCTTGGAACTTGCTCTGTAGACCAGGCTGGCCTCAAACTCAGATACACCTGTCTTTGCCTCCCAAGTGCTGGAATTAAAGGCACGTGACAACACTGTCTGGCTCAAAGACCTGCACTTTTAACAGTTAAAACATTCAAACACCAAGAACAAAAACCAGACAAACAAAAATTGGGCAGTGGTGGCACATGCCTTTTGACCAGCACTAGGGGGCAAGGCAGATGGAGCTCTGTGAATTCGAGTCAGCCTGGTCTATAAAGTCAGTTCCAGGAAGTCAGAACTATTACACAGAGAAACCCTGTATGGAAAAAAAAAATCAAAAAAGAAACAAAAAAAGCCACTCACAATTATATTTGTAATTTCCTATGAACCATTATTCCTCATAGTGAGTTTTTTTAAAGTTTTTATTAAAATCAAGAAAAAAATTTAAATTCCATGTGACAAAGGAAGAACTGATTTCTACATGTAAGATAACACCAATCCTATCATAATGAATCATATATAAATTATAAACATATAATACATCTTTATTTTTAACCTAATAGGTTGGCCAAAAATAAAAAGCATGAAAATAAGCTGCTTGCTGGTGAGAAAGTAAATTGTTGCAAACCCAGGGAGTGAAATTTTTAGCAAAAGTCGAAAGCTGCATGCTGTTCGACAAAGCCCATTTCATAGAGTTTAGTCTACAGTTACTGTGAACATATGCAAGATTATAGTGTGTGTGTGTGTGTGTGTGTGTGTGTGTGTGTGTGTGTGTGTGTGTGTGTGAACATGCCTATTTCTTGTGGAGTATGTATGTGATGCAAGCACATGCGTATACAGGTGTACACACTCATGTGTTCAGAGCATACAAAAGCCAGAGCAAGATACCCTGCATCTACCTGTTTCATTGCCTCACCCTTGAGATATCTCGCTAAGCCAGAAGCTCTCCTTTTGGCCCAGGCTGGCTTGCCTTTTAGGCCTTTTCGGATCTACTGGTCTCCATTCTCCAGTGCCATGGTTACAGGCAAGCACAGCCATACCCAGTTTTTTTGGTGGTGCTGGGAATTCAAATTTAGGCCCTCATGCTTGTAGAGCAAACCCTCTTATCTGATGACCCAGATCCTCAGTCCCTATATTGTCATAATACCGAAAGATAAGAAATAACTTTGGTGGCCACTGTCAAGTGACTGATGAATTCATGCTCCACCTATACCACACAAGCAAACAAAGTGAGAAAGCTCAATGTGTGCCCACACAAGCAAACCTCTGAGATATACTGTGAAGTGGGAAGCGAGGAGCTGGGCAACACACGTATTAAACAACCATTTGCATGGAAAGGCACAGAGACAGCGTAGTGAGTAAGTCATTTGGTTAGGAGTGTGGAGTTACCGGAGTGTAAGTCAATGGACTGCTTCCTTATGTAGGTATTAAGACAGAATAAAATAGTTCCAGAAGCACAAACAAAATTGCTGAAAGTGGCCCCCAGCAGGATAGAAGGGAGACTTTCCAAATACACTTGTCGATACAGTTTGAGTTCTTAATCATGTCAATGTATTACCCATAAAAATGTCTAAATTTAGCACGCAGAACCACTTACTTCGACACACAGTCCACGGCCCATGCTCACTTAGTGCCATGTACCCTGCAACAGGGCAAGTGTTTTTACTCAGGGGAGAATGCAGCCTCTCTCTGTCAGGAATCCAGTTGTAAACTGGTTTCTGAAACTTGCATATAGACGCCTTTTAGCAAAAGTTCTTCTTTCCTAAATGCCAGAATTTCCTGAGTAACAATGAATACACACACAGAATCAGTTTCGTCATTTTCATTCATCAAATATCGCTGTTTCCACATGGCAGATAATGGTGTTGGAAACCATGAGTTCTGTTATTCCAAGCTTAATTATAAATGTCAATTCAAATCACATATTACACTTCACTCAATGCAGAGAGAGAGAGAGAAAAAGAGAGAGAGAGAGAGAGAGAGAACAACAGAATGGCTATAAAGGGGTAAAGCAAGAGCAATGAGTTGGCATAGACTACCAAGAGTTTTTCATTCTGTCTTACAAACACTGATGTTTAACCACATTTTTTCCCAAAATTACCTTTCAAACCATTTGTATAATAATTGGAGCAAAGTTAATTTTTAAATCAATATTTGGGACATTTAATACAGTGACTTTTTTGAAAATTGCATTTGCATGTAAAGTAAGTGAGATTCTTGTGTCTGTTTTTCTGACTAAAAAGAACTTGTTTATGCACTGCAGATGTGGGTTTGTAACATTTGCTTGAGGGAAGTAAAAAGGTTCCCTAAGACAGTTAGGAAAATGAGGCAACCACATTAGTCTTTTTTGAAAAGAATAGTGAGCAGGGGAAGCTGCAAAGAGGAGAAAATTCAAGGCAGGAAAAGAGAAATACTAATGAGAAATAAAACAGTAGCAGCAAGAATTTCCCCAGTAACTGTCACAAAACCAAAGCCAAACTTTCCAAAATTGGCAAGAGAAAATAACTTCCATAGGGTGGAGAGTGATCAGGACTCCTAGCCCAGACCACTGCGACCACAGCCACCTGCCCCTTAGAGTTCCCATACAGACTGCTGCTCTGTCCTCAAGAACACTATTGCTTTCCATGCACAGCTACATCCCAGTTCAGCTGAGACACAAACATCTTTTAACTCCCCAATAGCCAGCCAAGATGAGGTGATCCAGTTGATCAAGATTTTTACCTAAAGCAGCAATCAGCAACAAAGGAAAAACAGACACAAAAGCAACAGAACATATTGCATTTTGCACTTTAGGTCAATACTGGCTGCTCAGGATTCAGAATCTCCATTTTCATAATTCCCATGGTAAGGAAGAATGCTGAGTCCCTGTGTTTTCTTCTCATCTTTCTCAAGGAGGGAAGCCCACAGTGTGACCCTCATGTCTGCCTACAAAGACATTTCCATGTTGGTGAGTTCACTTCGAGCGTGGTTAACGTCACCTGACTCTCCTCAAAAAGTCTCTGTAAAGAGACCATGCCTTCTAAACCACCCAGAACCCCCTGGCCAACAGTAGTAGCTGCCTGAATGTGCCTCGAAACCTAAGATTATTGGTGATGAGGATGAATGGATGTACAGACACGCACGAGTAAAGTATAATTTGCCAGGGCCAGTACCACATGTTATCTGAGGAGATGACAACTGTAGCATCAACGACCATGGACACAAACGACAGTGCATAAAGAACCAGGAAGGAGACAAGTGACTTCAGTGCTCTGCTGTGAGCCTGGGCGCTGGGGTCCTGCATGCTGTGGGCATTGTGCTGCATTCTTTGGGTATGTCTCCTAAGAGAATTAATCAACATCAATATTGAGACCAGAAAGAGAGAGCAAGGAATGGACATGGTAACGAGCTTCAGAGGCATAAAATAGTCTATTTCCAGCCTTCTGTTCCACTCCTTAAAGGTTATGTTCCCGGAAATTTTTCTTCTTAAGAATGCCTGGTATGCAGAGTGGTTTCCCCAAAAGAACAGCAGAGTTACAATGAAGGACACCAGGATAGAGCCCAGAAGGAGCCGGGGCACCAATGCCGGTAGCCTCCACTTCAACCACAGGAAGGCAGGATGCGAGAAGTTAGCAATCTTAATACAGAACAGGACACTGAGCCAGGTGCCAAACCAGAAAGTGGTTGAGTTCAAGAAGTCCCAGTGGAGACAAATGAGCTGCCGGGCAAGACCCCTGGAGTACTCGACCAGGTAGAGGAAGTAGTAGAGATTGTTCACAATCCCAACACACTGCTGGCAGAATCGGGAGGCGCCCAAACTGAAGAGGATCATGTCCAAGGGGGGCAGCCTACCGCGCCGTAGCCATTCCCTGCTCAGCATCAACACAATGAATCCATTGGCCAGGATCCCCAGGAAACAAAGCAGGACAAAGATCAGCATGAAGAAAACTGTCAGTGCTGGTAGCATGTCAGCCCTTCCTCCAGTCACCACGGGTGGCTTTGTTTCCTGGCCTCCTCCCTGCTATTACCCACAGTCCCTCGCACTCCCTTCTGGAGACGTGGGATGAATGGATGGGTTCTGCATCTGAGCAAGAACTTCAATGGGGAGAATGCTCAAGCCATAGTTAAAAGGTGTGCTCTTGGCTCAGATATGATGCAAATATCCACTGGGCTTGGGTACCATGGGGCACCAGCTGCTCATGATTTGCCTTCTCTGATTTTGCCTACATGCTACCATGCTTGAAATAGCTATATGGGGAGGGTTTTTAGTCTTGGTAAGTGAGTTTCATCCTTCTTATCTCATCATTGGACTATATGATCACACATCTTCCTATTAGGTGTAGATAGATAGGTAGGTAGGTAGATAGATAGATAGGTAGATAGATAGATAGATTAGATGTGTACATAAATAAATGCATAGACATCCAGTACAGGGAGATATCTAGGAAAAATCGTAACACTAAAGAAGTCAGTCTTGGCTGAGTTTCCCTACCATGCATCTTCCCTCACTCATGAATAGATGTCCCTTCAAGGTCAACACCTCAATCTACCTTTCTACCCAAATCTCTACTTAAATCCCCTATGGCCACTATGGTGTAAGTGATTTATAACCATCTAAACTGCTCTCTTTCCAGGGAGAGAATACATTTCCTTGTGGTTTGCAGGACTGAGTGCATTCGCTTCCTCCTGGAATGCACTTAGGTCCCACAAAGATTGAAACAGAGGCTGTCCTCAGTCTTTATTTATGGCCACTGACTTCATTAGACCAGCAGGGTGCAGTATGAGCAAGACACAAACAATACAATCCTAGAATTATTGAATGAAAACACACAGCTCTGTCACAGATGGCACAGCATGTTGGACTCCTTTGTTTAGAATCAAGACACAATTCTTATCAACTGAGGAAATGAGTAATCTACAGAGTTCCAAAAGTCAGGGTTGGTGTTCATGAAGGCCACCTTAGATTTGTCTACCACAGCTTAGAAGACACAAGTGAGCCCCTGTCTACCAGCACCAATGTTAGAGAGATCATGTTGAAAGTAAAGCTGCTTTAACATCCCTGTCATCTCAGAGAGTTACATTTTTCAATTACTTTTATGTGTGACAAAGACACATAAGGTCTGCTCTTTCAGAAAATTGCAAGTATGTCCTTTGGTATGAACAGCTGCTGCCACACGTCTGTCCATTTAGCCTCCAGGGCTGAATTGTTTAGCATAGCTGGAATGTTCTACCCCATGACCAACATCTCTCCATTCATTCCCTCATCCTAGATCCCTGGTGACATCACTCTACTCTTGACTTCTGCAAGTTTGGTCATTTTAGCTCCCACATGTGAAGTCCTGCAGAGTTTGTCTATGTCTAGAGCTCTTTGCTTAGTTTCATGTCTTCTGGAGCATAAAACTCATTTGTGTTGTTTTGAGTTGCAGTATTTATTTTTTGGTTAAAATGTTTTTAAATAAAACGTTAAAAATTAGACATCTGATTGGAGATTTAGTCATACTTTATTTACACATATCAATTTGTAGAGCAGACTTAATTCTTCAGTTCAATGGGGCTTCCACATAACAGCCACAAAATTGGCGCACTATATTAAAAAACAAAACCAAACGGAGAAAGAGAGAATATGAAGCTTTATGCCAACTTAGACCCAGGATGCACTGCCCTTCATACAAGATCTTAGAAGTGTCTGCTGTGAGCTTACCAAAGTAGAACCAGAGATCAGACATCACATGACTTACAAAACAAAAGCTCTTTTCCAAGAGTTACTGGTTTTATAGATAAGTATGACAAATAAAATTAATGCTATTTGAAGTTTTTATTCCAAAATCGCAATTGGTACACTGGTTCATGCCAACCCCTTAGGACACTGTGCCTGGTGGAGACTGCCTTTCTGATCAGGTGCATCATGACTATCCTCCTGGCTCAGGATAATCAAAAGTTACAAAATCATAACACTGTCAACCATTGGGTACACTTACAATTTGTTCCTAGTTTGAGATTCAGAAAAATTGCTCGGGAAACATGATGTAATTTGTATTTCTTCCTGAAGGAAGTTAATTTGTAGAACTCTGTCAACGTAAAACAGATTTCCTTTTTGATAGAAAAAAAATAGCCGATTCTTTTTCACAAAAAAAAAAAATTTTACTCACAGACGATTTGAATTTTAACTTTGTTTTTTGAGACAGGGTCTTACTATGGAAGCCAGGGGTCCAAGTTAGTCTGAAACTCTCCACATAGCCCAGATTGGCCTAGGACTTAATTGTAATTCTCCTGCCTCAGTTCCCTGAGTATCAAGTTACCACGCCCAGCTTCAAATTATCATGTGTTCCAGAATGGCTGGCGGCTAAGGGACATTTGGTAAGCATGGATGTTGCAGGTGCTCGACTTAGTCCAGTCCTCTGGATTTTCCTTCATGATTATGTAAATTATAAAGAAAAGAGATCTTACAAGCTATGTACAGCAGTTTACACCTCGGTTTCTTTCTTTCTTCCTTTACTTATTTATTTTTACATACCAATCCCAGTTTCCCCTCCCTCCTCTCCTCTTGCTTCCCCCGCCTTCTCCCACTCCATCCCCATCAGCTCAAAGGGGAGGGTAATGCCACCCCTGGGGAAGTCAACTAAGTCTGTCCCATCACCTCATTGAGGGAGGACATCGGTTTCTTTTATCACGTGATGAATGGTTGAGATGAATTCGTGACATACGTTCGTCATGGAGCTCTGCGTAGTCACATAGCAGCTGGAGGGTCTGGAGCAGGGTCGTGATTCTGGACTCTACTTCCCATGTGAGTGTGACCATGTAGTAAAAAAGTCCCTCCCAGCCATGCTGCATTCTGTATGTTTTTCTTCTCTGGCCTGAAGGTCTTTACAAGCAGTAATCACCCCATTCAATCATTGTTCCTGGTCAGAGTTGGTAGGACCTGAGTTTGTATATATTGGGTCTGGCTCTTTCCAAAACTGATTTCCAACAGCAGCCAATTCGATTCCTCCCGTAGAGAAGCACTTCTGGCCTTATGGAAATTTACAAATTGCTGCTTTTCTTTGAGTTTATTCATGACCTCTGTAACAGCTGGATAACTTCCTTGAAACATCCATAGAGGGACGGCTTGATCCTGCTCACCACACCATGTGTTCCACGTCCGTACGAAGGTACAGCTGTCTTCTCGGATCTGCAATAACACTTCTTCACAAATTTTTTTGTATGTGTTCAGGCATTCTTGCTTAACACTGTGAAACTATAACTTGTGCAGACTGCTTGTCTCCTTGTTTGGCTAGGAAGTTAGCAATGACCTTTCCTTGGATCAACCTTTCTGACAGATCAGGATTTTATCCAGCCGTCTTCTGGAGCTCTGTGACTTGAAGATGTCACTCTCTGGAGCACCGGCAGGAAGCTGCCAGGGGTGGCTGGCTGCAGCAGGCCCCCTCAAGCAAGCAGTGCTTGATCATCTTGCTCCAGACCCTGAAGCTTCTAAAGCCTGAGTGCTGCCGATGACAATACTACCCAGTATTTCATTTTTAAGGCTGAATAATATTCTATAGGGATCATGTACCGTGTTTTCTTTACCAATTTACTTATTAGCACTTTCTTATTTTATCTCCATGTCTTGGCTACTGTAGCTGACACTTCAGTGGACCTGAAAATGCTGCTATTTCTGATACAATGATTTATTTTTGTTTTATTTTTAAAGTTCTTTTTATTGAGCTATATATTTTTCTTTGCTCCTCTCCCTTCCTGTCCCCTCCCCTTCTGCCTCTCCCATGGTCCCCATACTCCCAATTTACTCAAAAAATCTTGTCTTTCTACCGCCCATGTAGATTAGATCCATCTATGTCTCTCTTAGGGTCCTCATTATTGTCTAGGTTCTCTGGGATTGTGAATTGTAGACTGGTTTTTCTTTGCTTTATGTCTAAAAGCCACTTATGAGTGAATACATATGATATTTGTCTTTCTGGGTCTGAGTTACCTCACTCAATATGATGTTTTCTAGATCCATCCATTTGCCTGCAGTTTCTTTGGATATTTGCCACTCTGGTTTGGATATGTTTGGTCCATACCAAAACTCATGCTGAACCTTGGTTCCAGGGCATCCATATTAAATTGTGTTGCAAACTTTCAGAGGTGAGTAGTTCATTAAGAGAAATTAAGTCTTTTTTCTCATGCATGTTCTCACTCTTGTAGGAAGGACTGTATTAGTTGGGACAGAAAATGGATTAATATATAACATAAACCCAGGAATGGGGCTGTTGAATAATAAAGTAGTTCTGTTTGGGTTTCTTCTCTTTCTTTTGCTTTAACATCCATATTATTTGCCAAAGTTGTGCCAATTCACATTCCAACCAATGCACACAGGGACTTGTTTGCTCTGCCTCCTCCCAACATTCATCTCTTTTTGGTAGCCACTAACAGGTGTGAGGTAATGCCTCTTCGTGATTTGGATTTGCATTTCTCTGAAGCTCATGACACTGAGCACATCTCCGCGCATGTCTTGTCTGTATGCCACTTTTGAAGACTATCATCTCCTCAACTCCTTCGCTCACATTTAAATCAAGTAGCTTGGGGATGATTTCGCTATTGAGCTGTGTAATTCCCTTACAATTTTCTTCTTTCCCGGTGGGGGAAAAAAAACATTCTTTCCACATCGCATGCTATTGGCACCTGAGTCAAAATTCAGCAGTCTGCGTGTGTGTAAACTTGCGTCTGAGCTCTCGGCGATGTCTTGATAGTCTATAAGTCTGCTTTTGTTCCAACACCATGTTGTTTGCATTCTTTTGGGCTAGTTACTGGAGATTTATTGTGTCCCTGCTGTTTTATGTTTCTTGATCTTCCATGTCCCATATAACCTTGTGTGCAATGTTTGTATGCCTGAAAAAAACTTATCTTTTCCACTGGGTTGAGTGTTTTCTTTCTGTTCATGAACTTTTAAGTCTGTTATAACCCTCTTTCTCTATTTGGATGATGTCCTAAAGCTCGGCACCCACATCAATGTCAGGAAGTATTCGACTGTCTTCACTTAGAGTTTTATGATTTAAGATCTTACACGTAAGTGTTTAACCTATTTTAAGCCATTTTTTGTGTGTTATATAGTATAGGGGCCTGGCTTTACTCTTATTCATGTAGATATCCACTTTCCCCACTTTCCCCAGCATCATTTATTTAAGAAATCATCTTTTCCCTGCTGCATATTCTTGGCACTCTGGTGAAAATTCAGTTGACCACACGTGTGTAAACTTGTATCTGAGCTCTCTGCTGTGTCTCATTGTCTATACTCTTGGTTTCATTCTAGCACCATATTCTACACATTCTTTTGGAATGGTTACTGGAAATTTATTGTTTTCCTTTAGTGTTGTGTTCCCTTGATTTTTCTTATATTCATATAATCTTGGGTGTGATTTCTGTATACTCAAAGAAGTAATTATCTTTCCCAGATTCGACAAACTTGAGTTTCAAAGAAACTACAAAAACAAAAATGAACATTGAAAAAACCAAGCCAGACATGGTGACTAATACCTGTAATCCCAGCACTTGGAAGGTAGAAGCAGGAGATTCAGGAGTCCACAATCATCCACAGCTATACAGTGAGTTCAAAGTCTGCTTGAGCTACATGAGACCCTGTGTCAAAAACAAAAGCACAAATTTTAAAGTGTGTGTAAGTATGAAGTCACAGGCTAAATGGAACATCTCCCTCTACTTAGGAGGAGGACAATGGTGGCTCCAGCACCAGGTGATGTAATGGCTCTGGCCCTGGGGCAAAGGGACTGCAGAACTCTGGCAGCTCCACCAGTTGAGCCTGGGGTTGATGCAAACTGCAGGTAACCTCAATGGAAAGAGCTAAGGGTGTCTCAGAGAGTGAAAGGCTGCTCAGATCAGCAGTGAAGGCCAGCAGGGACCTCCTGCTCCACTCTTCACTGGTGGGGCCACTGCAGCTGAATATCTCTTTCCTGCATTGAGCTGTGATGATTGCTGGCAAGGGTCACACACGTTTAATGCTTCCTATCTTCTGTGTCACCAATGTAGCTTTTGTGCTCCCCTGCATAGTTGCAGCTTACTATGTTATGCAGCCCTCTGGGAACAACTGTTTCCAGGAGGAAGCTACTACTACTACTTTGTGGGAAGGCTTGGGCTATGACTCTTAATCTGCCATCTTGTTCCAAAAAATATTTTCAGAGTGAAAACATATTTAAGGTAATCTATATTATGAGATTTTCTGTTTAATATTTGCAATGTGTTCTGATTTTTCTACAACTGTTTTTTTAAGCATTCGCATATTCTGTTATAATGTGATTTTCTCACAAAAGAGACATGTGAGGAAATTAGACAAACTAACAATGGGAAAACTGTTATTCTCACAGCATAAGGGGAGGGCACTGAGATATTCCTATGATATTCATGTGGCGTGATTCCTTAATGTCCTATGGGTACCAAAATCCTAAAGATGCCCCAGTCCCTTGACATAATGGACTAGAAGTTTCACATCACTACAACACATGTGTATGCTCCACGAATCTCTAGGTTGCTTATAATGCCTCGTTCAATATAAATGCTGTGTAAATAAAGTGCTGGTGTTGTTTTACTCTTCTCATATACTACATCCCAGCCACAGTCTCCTCTCCCCCACTCCTCCCACTCCCCCTCTACCACCCCTCTTGCCCAAATCCACTCCCCCTCCATTTCCCTTCAAAAAAAGAACAGGCCTCCCAGGGATATTTTTAGGTAATAACTATGAGGGAAAAGAAAAGTCTTTACATGTTCATTACAGACATAGTTTTGCTGTGTTTTCCAGTTGCTATTGGTTGAATCCATCAAACCACAACTTGGACCCAGAGGCCCTACTACCACTGTGTGACAATAAGTCATCTACAACGAAAAGAGCAATTTCACTAAAATGATCTCGATATGTATTCGTGTCATTATTATGGTTCTTATATTGTTTTTCATTTATTTGTTTGTCTACTCACTAAAATGTTACTGGTGTTTGCTGTGATTCAGGGGGGCTCATCCTAGAGTCACACATACGCCCTCTCGTGTCAGCTGTATCCCTAGCACTCAGCACATATCTCTGAGCCCTTTAGTTTGCTGCCACCGCAGTCCTAGAGGATGTAAGTGATAAAGAACGAGCTCACGAACGAGATGTTTTCAAATATTGATTAGTTCTTTGAAGAAAATGAAAGAAGACTCCTGGAGATTGCTGGAGGAGAGTGAACGCTGCTCCTTCTTACTGCCAAGGGGCAGGGAGGAAGTTAGGAGAAATTCTCTCAGGACTGTGTATGAGCTGGGAGGCCCCAGAGAGCAGAGCCTGGCAGTGTGCCGACATTCGTTCTTACGACATTATCCGACCGTCACTGTGTGCACTCTCCCTCACCATTGGTTTCAATTTGATTCTGAGAAAGGACGCAAGCCAAAGCAGAATGCGGAGCTTTTCTTTACATTTTCGTCACATAGATCATCAGAAGATCAACTCAAGTAATAAAGAGGCCTTAAACCATCCTGATACATGAATTCTAGGTAGCAATATAGAGGCAGCTTCAACTTCTCTGAGATGGGCTGATGTTGAGAATGGAGAGGGGGTGGGAAGAAGTTACTGGGACTAGAACAAGAACCTGACTTTGTGCTTACCGGACCTGGAAAAGGGTTGATATAGCTTTCTCCTTCTCTGTCGGAGATCTGAAGATTTCCTACTGGACCTTTTTACATTTGGATATCCAGTTTCCCTGGCATAATTTTTTGAAGAACCCATCATGACCCCATTGGGTATCCTTGACTGCCTGGTGGGCCCACCTACATCAATCGTTAATCCAGAAAATACACTACAGGCTTGTGTGCAGCTCAATCTCATATTCAGTTCAGTTAACTATCTATGTGGAAATTTATACCTGTGATCTCCAAAATCGAGACAGCTAACTTGGGTCTTACCTATGTGTTAGTATGGTATTTTATTGTTGTGATAAACATGACCAAAAGCAACTTGGAGAGAAGATGGTTTTATTTGGCATAGAAGTTACACTGCATCACTGAAGGAAGTGAGGGCAAAAACTCAAGGTTAAAGTAGAGATCATGGAGGAAGCTGCTTACTGGCTTGCTCTTCATGACTTGCCCAGACTACTTTCTTATATAACTCAAGACCATGTGCCCAGGGATGGCAGCACTCTGCATGGGAAGCATTCACCCACATCAAACATTAATCAGAAATTACACTGCAGACTTGCCCACAGGCCTATCTTATGGACTCGTTTTTCTTAGTTGAGGTTCCTCCCCCCAGATGATATGTTTTGTCAGTTTGTACCAGCTTGACAAAACTAACCAGCACCCCTTCTACAACCTTCTGGCAGAATGAAGCCCCCAAATCTGTTATGACTCCCAACTGAAGACATAACACAGTGAGCTTTGTTGATATCACAATGGATGCTCGTGGTCCCAGGTTTTTTGAGATGAAAAGAGAGAATTCCTCGTCTTTCTCCACAAACCACAAAAGGAGACTCAGCAGAGTTCCATCAATTATTTACTCTTCACAACATCCAGTGGCTTTTGTTTTATTTTGTTCTTGTTCATTGTTTTGTTTGTCCGTTTGTGTCTGCTTTGAAAATCTGGAAAGGCTAAACTGGTGGAAATCTCATGTTATCGAGTATATGCTCCTTATACAAATGTCAATCTTTAGCATCATGTAACTAAAAAGCAGCATCAAAAAAAATTGTTGGTCCTTGGAAGGAATTTGGATATTATTCTAGTATAACTGAAATTCATTTGAGGGATTAAAATGAGGAGTGATGTAATCAAATTTATCTTTTAAAGTGGAACCCCTGGACAGTCGTATAAATAGAAGATCCAGGGCAGGTTATGGTGGGAGAAAACAGTCAAAGGGTAGTAGCCAGGACTGTACATGTAGATCAGAGGTTCTCCTCAGGTAGAAACCAGAGAGAAGGAAAGCAATGATAAGATGCTGACCTGATATAATTTGTCTGATTAATGGGCTAAGAAAAGGGGAAAAAAACCTAGCACCAATTCTAAAGTTTCAACTTTATCACTGTAGAGACTTTCATGAGTCATTTGCCAAGATGAGGAGGAATAGAAGAACATGTCTGTGGGTGGCAATCTGTTTTGGTCCTATAGCACTTGAGATGCCTGCTAGATATTTAAGCTGAGACATGAGCTAGACAATTGAAATGTAAGTCTGGATCTCAGTGAGCAGCAAAGGCTGGAGTAACAGGTTTGGAGACTCAACACTTACATGGTATTTAAAGCTATTAAACTGGGTGAGGTCATCTGGGGAAAGAATGTTGGTGGAGACTGTAAAGGGGGCTGGAGTAAGCATTGTACCTTCAGCTTGCAGAGGCTGAAAACAAAAGGATCCAACTAATGTTAAAGAGAGTTGGAACTAATCTCAGAGCGGTTCCTCCATCCTGAGCTTACACTCAGAACAAAGGAAAGAGGAAGCAGAAAAATGGGGGTGGCAGCATCAGAATGAAAACCGTGCCTAAGAGGTTCTACCCCAGATCCCAAAGTGAGCTGCATCCAGAGGTTATAGGCCATGTTCTCTGTGATGATAGCGCTAAAGAACGTGTGGCTAACATGTTCTAAGGTTTGAGATGCTCTTGGCTAATCTTATGTCAACGTAACACACAAACTAGAGTTATCTGAAAAGAGGAAATCTCAACTGAGAAAATGCTACCATAAGACCTGGCCATAAAGGCATTTTCTTAACTGGGTTGATGGGGGATAGTGCAGCCCATTGTGGGTTGTGCCATCCCTGGGCTGGTGGTCCTGGGTTCTACAAGAAGGCAGGTTGAGCTTTCCAGTAAGCAGCACCCCTTCACAGTTTCTGCATCAGCTCCTGCCGCCAGGCTCCTGCCCTGTTTGACTTCCTGTCCTGACTTCCTTGGATGATGAACGGCAATATGGCAATGTAGGTCAAATAAACCCTTTCCTCCCCAATTTGTTTTTTGGTCATGGTGTTTCATTGCAGCAATAGAAACCCTAACTAAGACAGCTTCCAAACTCGGTCAAATACAATAGAATCATCAGAGTTAAGGAAAACATTTGCTCAGAGCTTTATTCACTGAGTGTTTCACCAGAAAAAAAGCCCGCTTATTATCCATCTATCCAAGAAAATCAATCTATCACATGTCTCTCAGATAATAGACAAGGTATATTAGTATAATGACTGAGATAGTCTCTTGGGAGAGAAAAACAAGCAGGCAATGTAATAAATGATAAAATAATAACTGCTAATCTATACTTGTAACCACTATACCTCCTCCTGAACTATCCAAAATTCTCTAAATTTATTAATATTTTGATTTTCATAAAAATTCAATGAGTTTCAAAAATGGTGCTAAGATGGTTCAAAGATTCAAAACAGATCATGACTCTAAATGTGAGAATTACAGCTATAAAGTTCTTAAAAGAAACCATAAGACTATGTCTTCAGGATCTAGATAGAACAAAGCATTCTTGGCTATAGCACCAGATTATAAATGTCTGAAAAGAAAAATAAATTAGACTTAATCAAAACTAAAAGTGTTTTTGCCATCATAACCTGAAAAGCAACCACATAATGAGAGAAAATATTTACAAGTCCCAGGCCTGAGAAGGAATTTGTAACCAAAAATGTAAAGAGCCTTTCAAATTCAGCAACAGAAAACAAAGTAATCATATTGGGGTGGGAACTTGGGAGAAAGAGGAAGAGAAGGAGAGTAGCTGGAGAGGAAGAATGAATATGACCAGAATCCATCATGTATATTTATCAAAGAATTATATTCATTAAAAGATTTGAATAAAAATTTCTCCACAGAAGAGACATAAAATAGTGGACACAAAAGTTAGCAGTGGGTGCTTTCATTGTTACTAACGAAGTATTCATTGCTAACTGTATGTAGGTCATGTATGATCATGTTTCTCAAGTCTAAACTTAGCAGTTGAGCCTACAGAATCCCAAACTCTTCAGAGCATCAGGGGACCACTTTTGTAGGAATACAAATCATTAACTTTTCAAAAAGATTACTGTGATGTTGATAACCTATTCAGTAGACACCCAAATCTCCCAGCTCTGAACTCTCAGCATCCCACTGACAACACTCCCCATACGGATTCAAGGATTCCCCTTATAGCCATACCCCCTAAACACACCAGATCTCAACAAGAATGCCATCACAATGCCCATCATTGTTCAGGAAGGGGGTATGACATAGACTGCCCAGTAAGAGTGTTTTAAGTCAGGCCAGAGGTACTCTGTCAGTAATGCACACTTGAAGGAAGAGGCATTTAGTTTGTTTGTTTTCTAGTAGCTGAAAATAGGAAGCCAGAAAGTCATACTCCATCTAGCCTGGAGTAAATCAAATATCCAACAGTGGGCTGTCTATGAGGGCCATGTGGCAAGAAACTAGTGGTTTCTAACCACTGGGTATAATGTCCTGACAAGAAGCAGAAATGAAGGCTTCAACTCACTTGGCAGTGGGCAGCCAACAAAACAGAAACTCCCAATGTAACAAGGATGCTGAGAATAGGGACTGCTGAGTTCTCAGCCCTAAATATGACATCTATTTCACCAGCTCCAAGACCCAGGGGACATCAAGGAAGAGGATAAAGAAGACTGTACGACCAGAGGGTGGGAAGGAATACTGCAAAATGATAGACTCAAAATATGATATAGCCATTGTGATGATGAACACACAGGAACTATGACTGTATGCACAAGATGTGGAAATGAGGGGGAGGGGTAGTAGGGAGGAAGGAAGGAGTCAACAGGCATGAGAGGGTCGTAAGAGAATGTAATGAGGGAATATGATCACAATATGTTATATACAAGTAAGAAACTGTCAAAACTTTTAAACCAATTTAAAAATGAGGTCTTCAGTCTCATAGCTAAGGAAATCCATTCTTCATCATCAGTGAGCCAGGAAGACTCAAGACTCAGATTAGAATCAAAATCAAATCCATGAAGATGAGCAGCATTGCCGGCCAGGCAGAACACAGTGTACTGGCCTACAGAAATATGAGCTGTTCAAACCACGGAGCTTGTCATCTATTTTGTAGCAATAGAGAATGAATTCAGTCTCTTTAGCAAGTTAGCTGAAGCCCACAATGCAGACCATTGACTAGCTTTAAGAATAAACAGAAAGAGTATATTACTTTGTCTCTGTGTTATCCCCTAATATTTAAATAAGAACTTTAAAGTAATTTTGCAAATACATTTATCAGAATGCTTAGATGGGATATTGACATCAGCATACCTTGACTGGAAAGTATTATTCTCATTTGTACTTTAATAACAGCTATGAAATGTGCAAAATACTAAGCAGTTAATCACCATTATCACATTCTCACAACAAATAGTGGACTAGGAATCAACACAATAATAGCTTTAAAAAATATTCAAAAAATTTACATGAGTTCTTAAAGCTCACCCAAAGATCTTCTAATTAGATCTGGATATTTTTCTGCTATGAATCTTACACTCTGTCTGCTATGTCAAAGCCATCAATTCTACTTTACTGTGTGTATGATAGACAGACCAGAGAGATTTCACTGAAATGATACAAAACTATGCAAAATAAACTAGTCATAATAAATATCTCCAAAGTGACAGACAGACAACTAATACAGTGTCTGGGCCTGTCTAGGATAATAAAACGTGTCTGTAGTAGTTTTAAATCCTAAATGCTGCCAACCTACCTGAACACATGCTGCTTGGGACATGATGTTACAGGTCAGAAAA
>PVIU01027414.1:0-20527 GCA_004026605.1 Ondatra zibethicus | reverse complement strand
TATGTTGAACCAGCCCTGCATCTCTGGGATGAAGCCTACTTGATCATAATGGATGATTTTTTTGAGGTGTTCTTGGATTCTGTTTGACAGTATTTTATTGAGAATTTTTGCATCGATGTTCTTGAGTGAGATTGCTCTGTAATTCTCTTTCATGGTTGCCTCTTTGTACGGTTTTGGTATCAGGGTAACTGTAGCTTCATAAAAAGAGTTTGGCAATGACCCTTCTGTTTCTATTATGTGAAACACCTTAAGGAGTATAGGTATTAGCTCTTCTTGGAAGTTTTGGTAGAATTCTGCATTAAAACCATCTGGTCCTGGCTTTTTTTGGTTGGGAGGTTTTTGATGACAGCTTCTATTTCCTCGTGACTTATAGGTCTATTTCAATTGTTCACCTGGTCTTGATTTAATTTAAGTATATGGTATTTATCTAAAAAGCTGTCCATTTCTTTTACATTTTCCAATTTTGTGGCATACAGGCTTTTGTAGTAAGATCTAATGAGTTTCTGAATTTCCTCAGTGTCTGTTGTTATGTCCCCCTTTTCATTCCTGATCTTGTTTATGTGAGTGTTCTCTCTCTGCCTTTTGATTAGTTTGGATAGGGGTTTGTCGATCTTGTTGATTTTCTCAAAGAACCAGCTCTTTGTTTCATTGATTCTTTGGATTGTTTTCTGTGTCTCTATTTTGTTGATTTCAGCCCTCAGTTTGATTATTTCCAGTCTTCTACTTCTCCTGGGTAAGTCTGCTTCTTTTTTTTCTAGAGCTTTTAGGTGTGCTGTTAAATCTCTAATGTGTGCTTCCTCCGTTTTCTTTATGTGGGCACTAAGTGCTATGAAATTTCCTCTTAGCACTGCTTTCATAGTGTCCCATAGGTTGGGGTATGTTGTGTCTTTATTTTCGTTGAATTCAAGGAAGACTTTAATTTCTTTCTTTATTACTTCCTTGACCCAGAAGTGGTTCAGTAGTTGACTGTTCAGTTTCCATGAGTTTGTAGGCTTTCTGGGGGGTGGAGTTGTTTTTAAATTCTAACTTTACTCCATGATGATCCGGTAAGACACAAGTGGATACTCCAATCTGTTTGTATCTGTGGATGTTTGCTTTGTTACCGAGTATGTGATCAATTTTTGAGAAGGTTCCATGAGATGCTGAGAAGAAGGTATATTCTTTCCTGTTTGGGTGGAATGTTCTATAGACGTCTATTAAGTCCATTTGATTTATTACATCTGTTAGTTCTCTTATTTCTCTGTTAAGTTTCTGTCTGGTTGACCTGTCCATTGGTGAGAGAGGAATGTTGAAATCTCCTACCATTAGTGTGTGGGGTTTGATGTGTGCTTTGAGTTCTAGTAATGTTTCCTTTACATATGTGGATGCTTTTATATTAGGGGCATATGTATTCAGGATTGAGACTTCATCCTGATGGATTATTCCGGTTAAGAGTATAAAATGTCCATCTCCATCTCTTCTGATTGATTTTAGTTTGAAGTCAATTTTGTTCGATATTAGTATAGCCACACCCGCTAGTTTCTTAGGGCCATTTGACTGAAAAACCTTTTCCCAACCCTTTACTCTTAGATAATGTCTGTCTTTGTGGTTGAGGAGTGTTTCTTGTAAACAACAGAATGTTGGATCCTGTTTTTGTATCCATTCTCTTAACCTGTGTCTTTTTATAGGTGAATTGAGTCCATTGATATTAAGTGATATTAATGATCAAATGTTATTAACTGCGGTTATTTTTTTAGGGTTGTAGAGTTTGTGTGTTTCCCTTCTTTGAGTTGTGCCAGTGGAGGGCTGTTAGATGTCTGTGTTATTATGGGTGTTGCTTGCTTCCTTTAGATGGGGTTTTCCTTCTAGTACTTTCTGTAAGGCTGGGTTTTTGGCTATGTATTGCTTAAATTTGTTTTTATCGTGAAATACCTTGTTTTATCCATCGATGGTGAATGAAAGCTTTGCTGGGTATAGTAGTCTGGGCTTGCTTCCATGGTCTCTTAGTGTCTGCAGCACATCTATCCAAGACCTTCTGGCTTTCATGGTTTCCATAGAGAAGTCAGGTGTAATTCTGATAGGTTTACCTTTATACGTTACTTGGCCTTTTTCCTTTGGAGCTCTTAGTAATCTTTCTTTATTCTGTATGTTTTGTGTTTTTATTATTATATGGCAAGGGGATGTCCTTTTCTGATCCAATCTATTTGGTGTTCTGTATGCTTCTTGTACCTTCATAGGCATATTCATCTTTAGGTTGGGAAAGTTTTCTTCTATAATTTTGTTGCATATATTTTCTGGGCCTTTGAGCTGTGCTTCTTCTCCTTCTTCTACCCCTCTTATTCTTAGGTTTGGTCTTTTTATGGTGTCCCAGATTTCCTGGTTGTTTTGTGTTAAGAATTTGTTGGATTTGTTGTTTCCTTTGATCAATGAGTTTATTTTCTCTATCGTATCTTCAGCATCTGAGATTCTTTCTTCTATCTTTTTAGTCTGTTTGTTATACTTGTCTCTGCTGTTCCTGATCATTTACCCAGATTTTCCATCTCCAGCCTTCCCTCGGTTTGTGTTTTCTTCATTGCCTCCATTTCAGTTTTTAAGACTTGAACTGTTTCCATTACCTGTTTGATTGCTTTTTCTTGGTTTTCTAGGGTATCTTTGAGGAATTTATTCATTTCTTCTTTTTGTTAGTTTTCTCATCCCTTTTTTTAAAGGAGTTTTTCACCTTTTCTTTAAAGGTCTCTATCACTTTCATAAAGTTACGTTTAAAGTCGATTTCTTCTCCTTCTTCTGGGTTAGGTTGCTCAGGTTTTCCTGTTGAGTACTCGTTGGTTTCTGGTGTTATCATGTTGCTTTTCAGGTTGTTGGAGGAATTCTTGGATTGAAGCCTACCCATTCTTCCTTTGATTTCAGTCAGGGGAGTCTCAGTGGGTGGGTACCTCCCAGGATGGCTTCTACACACTCACTCCTCTGGATAGCTGATCTCAGTGCAGGTAGAGGAAGTGCCGTCTGGACTTCCGATCCTTCTGGACCTCCAATTTCGGCACAGGAAGAGAGATTCCTGGGGTTCCAAGGCCCTACAGAGGAAAGGGCAATCTTGCAGGGGCAGGGTGCAGGCTTGTGTGGAACAAAGAGGCCCATGGAGACCTTACCGCCAGGCACACACAACTTTACCAGTCTGTGCCTCCGATCTCAGCACAGGAAGAGAAAGTGCTGTGGTTCCAAGGTCCCACAGAGGAAAGGGCAATCTTGCAGAGGGATGGTGCTGGGTCTTGTTGATCAAAGAGGCCCGCAGAGACCTTACCGCCAGGCATGCACAATGCACAGCCTTACCAGTGTGGTGCGCCTCCGATCTCAGCACAGGAAGAGAGAGTGCTGGGGTACCAAAGCCCCACCAAGGAAAGGGCGATCTTGCAGGGGGGGAAGGGGGATTCAGGGTCCTGTGGAACAGGAGGCCCGCGGGGACCTTACTGCCAGGCGGGCATAGCCTTACCAGTGTGTGCCTCCAATCTCAGCACAGGAAGCGGGACCTCTGCTTTTTTGATGTGTTGACCATCTTTATTTTTCTTCCTCAGTATTCTGACTCCAAATACCACCTGAAGAAGAGGATCAGCTCCCTGACTTTGCCGATCGTTCAGTCCTCTGAGGCCAGCAAAGTCCTCAGTAGAACGCCCATCTTACAATCAACGCCTGTCACTCCCCCACCACTCTTACCAGCTGTTGGGGGCTCCAGTAAAATAGACCAGTATTCTCGAATTCTCTTCCCAGTAGCATTTGCAGGATTCAACCTTGTGTACTGGATAGTTTACCTTTCCAAAGACACAATGGAAGTGAACAGTACTGTTGAATAGTTTGTAGCCAGGACAACCTGGATGCTGCATTTTCTCATTTTCCTCACTAACAGCACACAAATTATTGAGATTTATATAGATATTCTCATTTCAGATATGAATACCTGTAATTCATAATGTGGAATAAGCATGTATTGACCCAAAACAATAATGTTACTCTTCAAAACTGAATTAGAAGGCTACTGAAAATATGGCTTTTCTATACAATAAAACAACTAATAATAATAATGTATACAGATAAGGTAGGTTCAGGGTGAGTTTGCCAGCCTTTATTTTCATTGATCAATATTTTTAATTGTCACTGTGAATACCATTTTCCACAAGGCAGACAAACTCAAACATGCAAAAGCTTGCCTTAAATTTGTTTATTTTGGCTTAGTTTCTAGTCTAAATATTTATTGGTATGTTTATTCAGCATGCTGGAGGCTTTTATGGTTTTACAAGAACTTACAGTGGCATTGGACAGCTTATATTGAGTTAGGTAGTTCTTTTTAACCTTGCTGTGTTCTGTTACCTCAATAAAATGTGGCATTATATACATATAAATAATACATAGTTCATAAATTATGTATGTATATGTACATAGCTTTAGTTTTGCTGCAATACTGTTGCTACTTCCCATTGAATTCACCTTTAAAAGAATATGTTTGCTACAACACCAGGAGGTTTTAGGAAGGTCACTCTGTGTACTATGACTGTATATTCTTATATGGTTACCACTCACTCATGTGTTCCACTTTCCTAAATATATACTAAATAAAACTATAACAAGCTTGCATCTTTGGTTCTGATTCATAAAGTTGGAGAGACAAGTTTTCTTAGGTACTGAGACATAAACTGGCTTTTTCTTGCTCAGCGTTAGTAACACCTGTTCTGAGATACAGGTGCTATGAGACAGCCAGGCTCAGTGAGCAGCTGAGAAGCCTTGAGTCATAGTCAAACAATTACTGCTTCCTTTTGCTTCTCCATAATCAACAGTAAAATCTAGATGGACTGTCTCCTCTCTCTTTCCCCAATTCTTGATGATCCCTCTTTGTTTCTCTTACATAAAATTACTCTAAGGAAAGAGCAATCAGGGGTAAGAGGGTGCATGCCATGCAGTCTTTTCAAATGGACTAAATCTCAGAACCCATCCACCCACCAAAAAAATACTTTGGTTCTAATAATCTTGTCATTTTCCATGAAAAACACCCACTACAAATAAACAATTTCAATTTTAATTGAAATATATGGCTAGTAAAGATAAAAGAGCTATCTCTATCCAACTTATTTATTGTTTTATTTCTTTTTTAGCAATACTGTATTTTTTATTGTTTTTTAATTGAGCTAATTATTTTTCTCTGCTCCCCTCCCTTCTTCCCCTCTCCCCTTCTAACCTCTCCTCATGCTTCCAATTTACTCTGGAGATATTGTCTTTTTCTACTTCCAATGTTATCTACATCTTATCTAGATCTATGTATGTCTCTCTTAGTTGTCTGAGTTGTATGTCTCTCTTTGTTGTCTAGGTTCTCTGGGTTGTGATTTGTAGGTTGGTTTTGCTTTGTTGTATGTCTAAAAACCACTTATGAGTGAATACATATTATATTTGTTTTTTGAGACAGGGTTTTTCTGTAGCTTTGGAGCCTGTCCTGGTATTAGCTCTTGTAGACCAGGCTGATTTTAAACTCACAGAGATCCACCTGCCTCTGCCTCCCAAGCGCTGGGATTAAAGGTGTGTGCCACCATTGCCCAGCCTTATTGTTTTGTTTCTTAATCAAGTATATTTAAACTCCTGTAGACTATTTCTATTTTCATTTATAGAGTAGAACACCTGAAGTATATCCTTCTAAAGATCTCTCTGTACTGGAAGAAATATATGTTATTTATTTTATATAAACAAAATGGAACAATTACACAGGGTCCATATCTGCTTTAGGGAATATATTAAGTAATTAAAAGCCAGTTGGTCTCCATCATCAGCTAAGCTAGGCGATACTGAGTTTTCATTTCAATTCTGTCAAATATATTCTGCTATTTTTCTCCATTTAAAGATAAAGAAACAACAACAACAAATAAAACTAGATGCCAAGAATTCTAAAGCGAGTAAAGAAAGGTGCATAGGAGAGGATTGGAGGGAGGAAAGGGAGGGGTGCATTCCCCCTTGTAATTATAGTTTAATTTATATATTACAAAAATAAGCCAAGGTATCCAGAGCATAAAAAAATATTTAAAATCAACTCTCTTAACGTGCTCCAGCTGGTAATCCTGTCTCGGCACTGGTATCATACCATAGCTCATTCACTAACCTTAATCACACCTGTCCCCGTCTAATGAATCATGATTCCTCATCCCCTTTCTCCAGTGCTCTCTCACGCCATGTTTCATTTCCAATAATTGTTCTTCTGGCATCTCGCATCCTGCATATCATTCCCCATCTTCATTCCGAATCTTAACACAGAAACGTGTAAGGCCTAAAGATTCCTTTCTAATAAAGGATATTGAAAAAAATCACTCCATCGAATTATAAAACTTCCAACTTAGGACTGTAGAGAATGCTATCACTCAGAGTATGCCCCAGGATGGTAATCAAGACTACCTGAAAAGAAGAGTTTCCCCAGTCAAATAATTTGGAGAAGAGATGCTGAGTCAATATTAAAACAGGTTTCTCTTCTGCTAGACTTCCCGCAGTCTTTATTGCCCTCATGTGTGCCAAGCTGCTAATAGTTTGCTGTGGGAAGATCCCATTTCCTACCGCCTTATGACTGTGAACTTCACTTTGTAAAAGAAAATCTTAGCAATATAATTCCCTAGGAAACAATATGGGAAGCACCATTTTAGGTACCATTTACATGATTCCCTCTATTAGCCCCCAATTAAGCGGATATGGAATTGAGTGTGCGGATGGGGATTCTTGTTCTCACAGCTATTAGAAGCCATATTATGACTGTAAAATAGAAATCAAGCTATGTTTTCCAGTAGAGAGGATTTAAAGTGTAAATGTCTGCTAAGCGACACAGAGATGTTAATTCTAGGAAGCAGATAACATTAAGGAATGGAGAGGTTTATAGAATCTAGAAGTATAGGAAAGAGGACAAAGAGCAGGACTCTGCCATCTGAATAGAGGACAGCAGTGAGGTTGTCAAAGAATCTTAGCCCTCTGTGAAGAAAGCTGCTGGAGCTGGGAACCATTCTTCCGAAGTTGATCCTTGGTTGGTCCTATAGCTCAGCTCACTGGGTTCCCAGAGCTCAAACTTGGCCCTCAGTGGACTGAAAAAAGGCTCCTTCACATGGAGACCACATCTTGAGGATGTATTGCTTGGACGGCATAAAGTTTGCTGATTCTGGGATTACATGATCTGGATATGGGAAGCAATTGCATCTCAAAATGAAATGAACACTGAAGGGCAAAGTAAGTCAACAAAAGAGAACATTTTTTCCCCTATATTCTTACTTTCCTCTGTTCACTGATGGACAAAAGAAGAAAATTACAGTTTTAGCTGACACATCAGAAATGGGGGAATGAAAGGTTAGATACTGAGCCAACAAATACTTGCTTAATAATCCTTTAGTATATTAATAATAGATACATATTTTTGTGCATATTTATTCTGCTTTGCAAAAATAAGATGCAATTATCCTTAATACAAACAACATGCAAACCCTTATCAGTTTTCAAAAGAGTATACATAAAATGCTGAAAGTCATGTGTGTGTGAGTCTGAATGCAGATGCACATATGCCTTGGTCTGTTTGCAGAGACCAGAGAATGAGCACAAATGTTTGTCTTCACCTTCCGTCTTGTTTGAGACAGGGCTTCTTTGGTATTTGCTATTGCATATGTCAGAGTATCTGGCCCATGAGCTTCTATTCTTTGGAAGCACTAGCATGGCAGGTGTGCATTTTATTATCTAATGTTCTCGGGTTCTGAGAGTTTGAACCCAGGTCCTTATGCTTACATAGCAAGTCCTTTACCTACTGAGCCATGTCTCCCATACTCAGACATTTTCTTCTATCTTTACATAATATCCACAGTATGTATTTCTGACTAGTAATGTTTACTCTTCTAATAGAATGATAATCTTACCTTAATACTATTTTGAAAAGATCCATTGTGAGAGTATTTGTTATGGAAATAGCACATATATTAAAATAATTAAACAGGTAGAAGAGCCACCAAAACATATTATTTCCTATAAACTTATCATATTTCTATAGAATAATATATATATATATATATATATATATATATATATATGTTGACAGAGGTTTTCCTGCCCAGTCCCTCAGCCATTCAGTCCCAAAGAAACACACAGATGTCTACATTAATTATAAACTGGTTGGCCTATTAGCTCAGGCTTCTTATAAACTCTTATAACTTACATTAACCCACAATTCTTTACTGTGTTAGCCATGTAGCTTGGTACTCTATATCAATGAGGCATTCCCATCTTGATTCCTCTGTGTTTTGGTGACGCCTGCAGACTGAGCCTTTCCTCTTTCTTGAATTCTCCTGTTCTGGTCGTCCTGCCCATACTTCCTGCCTAGCTACTGGCCAATCAGCATTTAATTAAACTAATACAACTGACAAATCTTTACAGGCTATAAGACTATTGTCCCACAGCATATCTCTCTCTCTCTCTCCATATATATATATATATATATACATACATACATATATATATAAACAAGGAATAAAATATGCATGGCTACTAGATTCTCCATATTTGGCATTAATAACTGCTCTTCTGTTAGTCTTTCCTCTCAGTCAGCATCTTATTTGTTTTATTTGGGATTCTTTACCCAGAAAAATCAATAAAAGGTGCTGATGAAGGAATAAGACACCATCATTACTCTCAGAAAGACTCCTTAAGGTCTCAGAAAGCTTGCAGTTCCAAGATTCCCAACACTACCTGAGACCACTTGCTGTCCTAAAGGTCATCTGGCATATTTCTTCTAGGAAAAATAACAAGTATAAGAGTTTGGTAAAGGAGATACACAAGATACTTCATTACTATAGAGATCATTTTAATTGACTGAGATGAGGGTTCTTGTGAGTTACTCATGTCATTTCACCCTTTTACAATGCAGTATTCCATGGCCATGACCAAATAGAACCTACCATCTTTTAGAAGCAAATGCAATTCAGATAGAAACTAGTAATTATTTTTGAGGATAGGGCACAAAGAAAAGGCATTTACATTATCTTATTGGGATATGATCTCCAATGAATTAGAGTCCAGAACTTCAAGAAGGAACCAATCCTAAGCATGATGAGGCTAATGCTGGGAAGATTATATGGACCTAAAACCCAATCTAACTGCTGTTACCAGGCAGGAGTGTCATTACGTGGAAAGGTTTCATACCAGAACTTTATTAGGGTATAAGGTGAATATTGTTTCTTCCTTTTTTCTCTTATCTATACATTATATAAGGAAACATATTAGGATAAACAAGACAAAGTATCTAAAGGGGATACTGTTCATTTCAGTCATAGTATTTTGAATTAATGTACAGAAAGGTAGGTGGATTTCTAAGTGAAAAAAAAAACATGCATACAGAGATGTCAACTCTGCATATTTTATACCATTTAAAATGCTGT
This sequence comes from Ondatra zibethicus, assembly GCA_004026605.1. NCBI lineage: Eukaryota > Metazoa > Chordata > Mammalia > Rodentia > Cricetidae > Ondatra > Ondatra zibethicus. The sequence continues at coordinate 11,126 of PVIU01027414.1, read as the reverse complement.
TTGAACAGTTGTACCATGCAGTACAGGGCATTTTGTCATAAAGTACTTATTGATAAATTCCATTTACATATATTATATCAAATGAATTTATATATGCAAATTGTTCATCTTCTTATATAGTAGTCTTAATCACCAATTCACAATTGATAAGATTATGTTAAAGACATCACTGTAAGACAGTCCAACCACTGTTGTGATCAATGTAGAAGTTCTTAGAAATTAAATGCAGAGTTATCATATGGCTCAGTCATAATACATTTTGGTATATACCAAGGAGACTGGAAGCAAGCACACTAACAGTGACATAAACATTCTTATGTTTTTTCTTAACATTATCCATACTATTTGAAAAGGCTGAAGTGGGGGCAGCAGACCAGAGCCCTGACAGAGATCAGACCTTAGTTTCACTTCAATAGAATGGGTCAGAACTGAGCAAGCAGGTCTCATGGAGACCACAACTTATGGGTGACCATCAACAAGCACCTCCACAAGCCCTTCTTCTAGCTCAGCAGATGCCCCCAGACTTCTGTAGGCTAACAATAGCTTTCCCTACCCTACTGCTGCAAGGTCCCTAACCCCTAGGACATTCCATCAATCAGCCCCCATACTAAACTTTCCTCCACCAATCAACCCCAGATTAATCCCTCCTTTCTGGAATTCCCCTAACTGTGCTTAAAATGAGCTTGTGACCTTTTTTTGGGTGTTGCCCTTTTGCCACCCCAACGTTGGGATCAATAAGTGCTCTTGTTAGTGCATATGTGGTTTTTGGTCTTCTTTGGGGGCTTTTTCTTGGACCCTAACACTGTCCATAATACACAAGCAGCTTAGATGCCATCAGTAGATGAGGGTATAGTTAAAATGTGGTAAAAATATAAAATAAAGCTTTATCATCCATAAAGATGAATGTAACCACCATATATAGGAAAATGGGTAGGATTGGAAGTAATCCTAATAAATAAAATGAGCCTGACTTAGAAAGATGGCAGCATATATTTTCTTTCTATTCTAGTTTACTTTTCTATTGCTGTGACAAGATAGTGACCAAAACCAGCTTGAGTAGAAAAGGTTTATTCAACTTACAGGATACAGACCATCATTGAGGGAAGTCAGCAAGGCAGTTTTCTAGAGGCAGGAACTGAAGTAGAGATTGTAGAGTTGCTGTTTACTAACCTCCTCCCCATGGCTTGCTTAGCTTGCTTTCTTATACAACCCAGTGCCATCAACGAAGGGATTATGCAAACTACAGCCATCCCATGTCAATCATTAATCAATTTTCCAGCCCCACTGAAGACAGGCTTATATTATGGAGGAGGCAATCCCTCAATTCCATCTTCCCAGATGACTGACTCTAGGTTTGTTTTAAATTGACATTAAGTAATCATTTTAAGTTGTTTTAAGTAACCATTTAGAACATCAAAATAATGTGTACATCTTTGAAAACATCTCTTTCTTAAAGCAATTAAGTTAAATAAAAGTGTTTTGTTTAATATTGATTGACAAAACTGATTTAGCATGTGTTTTGCTACAGAGGCAAGGTTTTGTCTAAGGTCACTTGGGTGCTTTGTGGTAAAGGATAGTCATTACTGTGGAGCACAGGGAAGAATCATTAGACAGGTATTAAAAAGGGAAAACACCTGATTTGTTGCTTTACAACAAGCTGGAAAGAACTGACTCTCACAATCAAGGTGTTGCTGTTTATGAATGATATCATCAACTATTAATTTCAACTTCCAAAGCAAATCGTTTGGTGTGGCTACAGGCCACGTTCAATCCATAGCAGAATATATGTGGAATCTTGATTTGTTTGCATGTGTTATTTGATGTAATATTTACTTACAACAGTTCTATGAAATATATTGTATTCACTCACAATGCACAAATGAGGGACTGAGATGCAGAATAGCTTTCATTTTTTACAATACAACATGTTGAGGAAAAATTCAGAACTTCGTTTGATTAATTTTTTTCTCTTACAAAATATCAAACCACCTCTATATGAGGCCCAGATTTCTTTGTGACCATTTCTTGAACCACAAGCCCCAAGTACAATGCTATTCCAATCACAGCTCATTGATGAAGAGCTTTGACCTGCAGTTCAGTTATATGCAATCACTGATGCTGTGTACTAATGCCCAGATTTCTGCATGGATACTCAAGGGATTTAACATGATTCCCATCCTCTACTATCACAAAACCTTAGTACTCACTGAGGGCATGCTGACACTATCTATCTATCTATCTGTCTGTCTATCTATCTATCTATCTATCTATCTATCTATCTATCTATCTATCTATTCATTTATCATCTAACTATGCACCAATTTTTCATATATTTGTTATTTATCTATCTCTCATTTTCTATATTCCTATTAAATAAATATGCACAAATATCCCCCATAATATCTTGATAAGAAATTTTATTTCTCCAGGCAGTTAAGAAAGAGGATAAAATCTCATAGTAGGGAATCTTGACTAAAAAGGCATTCTTACACAGTACCCTTAATATGCCTTCATTGATGAGTCACAAAATTTTTGAACTTTTTATGAATTATTCATAGTTTATAGTATTGTTGTAAAAATATAGATACACATATATAAGATGTATACTGTTAATACTGTCTCAGAGATATTATTTATTAGCCAATGACAGATAGTTTAAAACTAGGCATTATGATTTATTTCTTTGTATTTCCCTAATGTGTAGTACAATGTACACTATTTTACTGATGTTCCATAAATCTTTCTTAAATAAATGTCAGGCTTTTCTTCAATTTAATGTTTTAAAAAATGTCTTCAGTGTGTAAAATACCAGCTTTTCCTACCTGAGAAAGTTGTTATATCTCCAGGATCTGTCTCTGGCCTGTTCATATTCATATTCATATATCTCTTTCCTGTTCATAAAAACCTTCTGATGAAAGAATTCAGAGCAGATATACAGAGTGTGCTATAAAAGGCAGGGTTTATAACAGAGTAAAGATAAGTATTATCAAGGAGTGAGACTAGACAATGGTCAGAGGTAGCACTGTACAAATTAGTCAGGTTTCATACTATTTCTAAAGTCCCTAGGCCAGACAGCACTACCTTAGAGGTATTTCCCTGCTGTGGTGATTGAGAGATCCATTTTGACTAATCCTTAAGAGAGAAAATGATGATATGTTCTTATTTCTTATCAGAGAACCTTTGATTAGATGGTAATCTAGTATGACTTAGATAGTTACTAGTGACCTTCTAGAAAGTTTAGAATGTCATTTCTCTACCCAGGCACAGAGATGTACTTGGATGTCATTCATCTCTCCAGTAGGTAGGGTCCTGCCCTCCCCCCCCCAAAGCATCTCTCTCCAGCAAATAGAGACCATTTCACTTCTATTTTACTAGCTACTGATGATGAGCAAGGAGTCCATCCCCATGGGCCTTCAAACTTGGTAACATAATTAGGTGCCTAACAGTTACAGATCACATAATGTACTACACAGTTTTCTTTTAGAAAAATCTCTTACAGGAAGATTTAGTAAGACATCGCCACATGTCAAAGACAGAAAGTTATATAATGTGTCCACCATTAGAAAACAAGGGCATAAATAGTTCCTTCTGCCTGGTGCTGGATATCAAAGCCAGGGTGTCAAGCATGCTGGGCAAGGGATCTACAGTGAACTATATCCTAATTCCTAGAAGCTGGAGTTTGAATTCAGGTCTTTTTATGTTTGATCAAAAATACTTTGTTGCTGCTGTCTGCTAGCCATTACAATCTAAAGGTCCAGGAGGTCTAAGAATGCAAAATGTATTAGGCCAAAAAGTACTTGTACATGTTACAGAATTCCTGGCAGTGGCCACTTAGCAACCACCTCTTCTGTGTGAATCATTCATGCTGCTCCTCAGGGTATGCATCTGGCGTATTTGTGGGGAAGCACTGTGCAGTGGAGAGTGGTTAGGGTAGAGTGCTCTTGCCATTGGCCCAGATAATCCAAATGGGCCTATTAGGTACGATGTACATTATTCATACCCTTTCATCTTTCTAGTAATTCTCCAACCTCTGGATCTTTTCTCACTGTTATTAGTGAAAACAGATTTAGATCAGGCTATTATGAAATTCATTAGCGGGTCATCTGAAAGTCACATGGAGAAAGAGAGAAAGAGGAATACATATGTACAATTATCTGTGAATTTACTATTGTCATTTCTTCCCCATCATGCTTCCATGTTCTTATTTATAATATTAGGGTACCAAACTCCTCCACTTTAATTGTGAGAATTAAAATTTAAATACTGAAATTACATGCATTTGGAAATTAATAAACCATAGCCTTAGAGGAATAACAGTTGATATTATGGTTACAATTTTATACAAATCAAAATAGTCAGAGAATAATAGAAGAGTTGTAGTTCAGCATTTATCTGCTATGCAAATGCTAATATGCATATCAAATGTGGTTATCATCTTTAGAGAGTGCTCACACACTCAAGGGTGTCAGCAGCACTCACAGACTTTCCAACTATATAAATTGTCTTCCAAGTAGTATCTTATACTATTATTTACTTCTAATTCCACCCATAGTGCATGTCTTTACTTTATGGATTTACTTTTATTATAAATATAATTTGTGTTATTAGTGAAACATAAACTTGTTCATCCATACAGAGTATTATTATATTCCACATATGTGGTGAATTGTACAAAAAAGAAAACAGTAATATGTAGTTTATGCCTTCAAAGTCAGTCTCAAGGAAAGAGGATTCAAAAGATAATTGCAAAGTACAGAGGAAGTAGTAAAGGAAATAATTACATTATGGCTGAGTTCTGCTAAGGGGCACTATGAAACCATAGAAGGAAAGATATTCTGTCCATTTAACTCACTCAACATGGTACATTTTATATCTCAGTGAAAATACTACAATGGAAATGAAAAGATATGGAAAAAAAGATATGGAAACAGAATATTATGTAGCCCCTGTTAATAAAGATATTTGTATTAGTTACTTTTCTATTGTTATGAAGAAATACCATGACCAAAGGAAGTTATACAAGAAAGCATTTAACTGGTGTCTTGCTTACAGTTTCAGAGGATGAGCCCATGGCAATAATGGTAGAGAGCAGGGCAGCAGGCAGTAAGCTGTAGCTGAGTGCCTACATCTGATCCACAAGGCAGGGAATGAGAAAGGGAGGGAATAAAGGATGGAGGGATGGGAGGACAGAGAGAGAGAGAGGGAATGAACCAGAATGGGTCTTGAAACCTCAAAGCCCATCCACATTGTTATACCTCTTCCAACAAGACCACCATACCTTTTAATACTTCACAGACATTACAACCCATAGGTGATAAAGCATTCAAACCTATGGTATTATGTGGGGCATTCACATTCAAACAACTATATCTTCATCCAGGGTTTATTCAAGGACACAAAAAGAAAGCAATACAAAATTGCTGCTGGTGGTTGTGGTCTGGACTTGGTATTCCCAGGTGCTTGGGAATTGAAATAAATACACATAAATTTCAAAGTAACAAGTGATGATCTAAAGCAAATTGGCATTTGACATTTTAATATGTGAAAGATTGTGTTGGATATAATGGTTATAGGGAAGGTCAAAACATTGACACATTTTATAAATCAGAAAACTTTAAAGTTGAACCTGGAAAGAACACATGATAAATCTGATTCACAAAAACTGGTCAAGTCAATGCAATTATTCAATTCTTCTTATTTATTATTATTATTTGTTTTTACAAACTAGGTAGAACTTGAAATCTACTAGGCTGGGCTACAGATTACATGTCATGAAATGTCAAAGATTATATAAGCCTGCAAGATAATCTACTTGTGCCCACAGAACAAACATGTGTGGGATTAATGCATAGCTTCTTCCTACTGAGGTCAAGGAGGTAAACAGTTAAAAACAAATAAAGTAAATGGGAGGGAGGTGCCCCTCGGAGTAGAGTGAGACACTTGTCTAGCAGCTTAACTCCGACAAGAGGATATTGAAATGAATTGGCTGATGACAATAGACCAGCCTTAAAAATGAAAACAGACAAAAAAGAATTCCTATTCCTTATTATAGTTTTATCACAAATACCTTCATTTTTTCTTATCTAAAATTTTAATTGCCTTTCTTGTTCCTCTGAGGAAATAAGAAGAAAATCCTGGAATGACAGAGCATACTTCAAGAGTTAACTGAAGGGACAAAACAAATGCAAATGTGAGCCATTCCAGCTACTATTTTATATTTACAAGAAAACAGGGAAAGCAGAATGGTAAAACAACACTTCCTGTCCAATGCTATTGCTTGCTGAACGCTGTAGAATTTCAATATTCCTTTTTTCCCTCTTCAGTGCAATACCGGAGCTGTTTGGGTTTAGGTGCCCATAGATACATCAAGAATTGCCTTTATTTATTTAATTTATTTGTTTTACTTCATTTCCGACATGTAAGAAGGATGCCTCGTGGAATGGATTTGTTTATGTTTGTATCTGAAAACAATTACCATCTAGATCGATGGTTGAGCACAGCAGCTCAGTAATGTGAGTGCTTATCTGCAAGCTGAGGATATCTAAGCTGATAACGACTGACTAGAAGATCATTGCCGTTATAACCACAAGCTCTTGGTAGTCACAGATCCTTTCATTGAAATGTAGACAAAGGCCTGAGTTCTGAGATAAAACCTGAGAATTCATTTTCTTGGTGCCTTTAGGGCATTACTGATGTAGTTAACTAACTAGCTTGAACACAAGGAATGAATGATAACCAGTTACTTTCTAAAAACCTTTAATTACAATGTGGTTTTTTGGTTGTTTTTTTTTTTTTTTGTGTGTGTGTGTGAATACACATATGTGCAGATCAGAGGACAATCTACAGAGGTCTTTTCTCTCCTAGTACTATGTAGCTCTCTGATGTCTTAGTCACTACTCTAAGAGATACCATGACCAAGAAAACTCTTATAAAATATAACATTTCATTGGCGCTCGAACGCAATTTCAGAGGTTTAGTCAATTATCATCGTGGTGGGGGGCTTGGCGACGGCTGGAGCTGTCCCTGAGAGCTACATCCTGATCTGCAGGCTCAGAGAGAGAGATAGAGCCACTGGGTCTGGAGTAGGCTTCTGAAACTTCAAAGCCCACCCTTAGTGACACATTTCCCCCTAATCCTTCCAAGCATGACTGATCATGTGAATATATGAGCTTATGGGAGCCACTGTTATTCAAACTACTGTACCTTAGGTTGTCAGGCTTGGCAGCAAGTATATTTGCTCACTTGTAAATATGTAAGAAACACATTTACATTTGATATTTACTATGATGCTATATCTGGAAAAGGTAATATTTCAACTGCTATCCAAGTATTAAATGAAAGAGCGAATGTACTCACTCATTTGTATCATAAACTATAACAGAATACTGTGGACTGGGTGTCATTCCTAAGAAAAACTATTTCTCTGATGTGGGGTTAGTGAAGATGTGGTACATTTACACAATGGAGTACCACACAGCAGAAAAAAATAACGACAGCTTGAATCTTGCAGGAAAATGGATGGAACTAGGTAGCATTATTTTGAGTGAGGTAACCCAGACACAGAAAGACAATTATCACATGTACTCACTCATAGGTGGTTTTTAAACATAAAGCAAAGAAAGCCAGCCTACAAACCTCAATCCCAGAGAATTTAGACAACAATACGGACACTAAGAGAGACTTACATAGATCTAATCTACATGGGAAGTAGAAAGTAGAAAAAGATAAAATCTCTTGAGTAAATTGGGAGCATGGGAACCTTGGGGGAGGGATGAAGGAGGGAGGGGAGAGGCAGGGAGGGGAGCAGAGAAAAATGTAGAGCTCAATAAATATCATGGAAAAAATAAAAATAAATAAAAAAAATTTCTCACATTTCTGGGCACTGATCAGTTGAAGATCAATGAACAGGTAGGCCCAGTGTGTGTCTTCCAGGTTCGCAGACGCTCTTTTTTTACTCCTCCGGGACACAGTGACTGGCTACTTTTCTGTGAATGCCACCAGTCTCTTCATGAGAGATCCACTCCCATGGGCAAACTACCTTCCAAAACCTTAATGTCAGAAAATTTCTATGCTGGACATTTGGGCTTCAACTAGTAAGTACTGAAGAAATGCTGACATTCAACCCGTATTACTCCAGGTGTCAAGTGGCAAAATTGCCCTAGCCTCAAGCTTCACTAGCTGTAACTTTGCAGCGTCCTTTGTACATAAATGAGGTATTACCCGTGGAACCAATTATTAGGTGGCAAATCCATGAGGTTCAAATCATTTTTAAAATACATTTTAAAAATATCGTGTTAGATAAATGAGCAAAACTATCTAACAATGTAGTTTTAAACATTTCTTTCAAGAATCATTTTTGTTACCTTGTATTTATGTAACTCAAGTATTTACATGTAAGCAAAGGGATAATTAGAAAAACACCTTTTCCTTCCAGGATTGTTAAAGATATCTTACTGTTTTTGGTTAGACTTTTATTACCTTTTAATTTTTAATAAAATATATTTGATCTTTTTATTTCCCCTCTATCACGTCCTCTCAGATCTTATCTACTATCGTCCCGATTTCATGTTCTTTCTCAGAAAACCCAGCCAAACAACAACAACAAAAAAGGACAGTAAAACAGAAACAAAACCAGAGACAAAAATCACTAAACAATAGCAACCAGCAATAACAAAAAATACACAGCACACAATGACTTCCATTTTGTATTGGTCAACTACACCTGAATGTGAGGTCTGCCTTAGAATGTGGTAGATATAGCCAGATAGGAATGGGCTATCTGCTGTTGAGTCATTGCCCAAAGGAATACAGGACCCTCCCAAATAGTAAACGTTTCTTTTAATTTCCTCTAGTAATTTTAAAAATGTAATCAATGCTAGACTAAGATGCTCTGAATTATAATGTCAATAATATGCTCAATTTAGAAAAGTTCAAAAGATTTAAACCCCTCCCTGTTGTATGGTGTGCTGTTAGAATGGCGTTGGCCTCAGAATTACTTATAAATGTTCCCTCTCATCAAGGATTTGGAAGCATTTGAGGATTATCTGTGTTGTTATTTTCTTTAATTTATTTGTCTTGTTCTTTGATGTGTACATACATATATAATATCAACAATATCTCAAACATCTATACCTTATATAGCTATAATGATGTGGTATATATATATATATATACACATATATATAATGAATTTTAGTTATTTTCTTTCCTTTTCACTCTCTCTCATCCCTTTCCCTCTCCAATTGAAACCGTTTGTTTTTAAATCCCCTCCCACATTTATCTTTTTTACTGTGTGTGATCCACAAGCTTTAATTACAGTTGCTTGCATGAGCATAGATGGTAGGTTATTTGCTGAAGCATGAATAATTTATTGATGTTTCTACCACTGCAGAAACTGACATACCTTTCCTCAACCATCATTAGCTGTCAATTGTGGCTCAAGGTTGTGAGGGAAGGTCTAACAAGCCAATCCCTCTCCCATAATGAAATGATGATGGGCCCAATCTGTATAGTTCTCAGCTATCATGAATTTATGAGTATAATGGCCAGGAGATGATATTTTGCATAAATTCTCACTATTTGGCTGCTACAGACTTTCTGCCTTGACTATTGCAAAATTCTTTGAACTTTGAGAATAAGACAATATGATATAGATGTCCCAGTTAAGTTCAAATTGAAGATCTAGTCTGAAACTTATTCATTCTCTCTCTCTCTCTCTGTCTCTCTCTCTCTCTCTCTCTCTCTCTCTCTCTCTCTCTCTCTCTCTCTCTCCGTCTCTCTCTCTGTTGATTTTTTCAAGGCAGGGTTTCTCTCTGTAACAGTCCTACCTGTTCGAAATTCACACTGTGACAGGTCTGGCTTTGAACTCACATAGATCCACCTGCCTCTGCCTCCTGATTGCTGGGATTAAAGGTGTGTGCTACTATTGTCCAGCCTCAAACTTATTCTTATTTTTAGAATAGGAAGACAGTTTTTAGTCTCTTGCCATTATTTACTGACAACAGGAAATATCCCAAAGACAAAAACTTCAGTGTTTTATACAATTTTTTTTTAAACTTTCAAATGCTGGAAGTTGTTCAGTATCTATATGAAGAAAGAATAAAGAAGTAGATATCATTTCATATTTTCTTAATATTTAAAAGGTATTTTGAGAATATCTTCAAAACAAAATTGATAACATTGGTAGAGTTTCCTCTGTGTACTGTAAACCTGAGAGAAGGAATAATCTTACAGCTAACTCTCTTTTTACTGTTGTAATACAGGATTACAGTTGTTGAAAGCTTTCTCTGATATGTTTCTTAAAACACAATTAGATATTTTTGACATTGTATCCTGAGGTATGAGAGAAATATACTAAAGCTGTAGCAAGAACTCTAAAACATTTTAATGACTGATTGAATTGAGAAAACTTGAAAAAAATCATCTGTATTTTAAAATTCATATTCTATCTCAAGGAAGCAAATGGCTTAAATGATATGGATATAGTTTATTTATGACTTTTCCATAAAGCAGCAGCAATGAACCTTATCCATTTGCTATCTAATATTTTGAAATAATAACTTAAATTGCAGATAATATGATTTCTTGACTTTTCTGTTTGCAGTGGGCTAGAATTTTTGTAAAAGTTGGAGGGAATTTTATTTACACATTTTTCACCATGAGCTGATTCTATACATTTAAATGAATATTTTCTTTATTGATCAAATTCTATTAATAAATATAAAGGATAATGTCCTTGTTAGGATTACTACTGCCGTTATGAAACACCATGACCAAAGCAACTTGGGAAGAAATGGTTTATTTGGTTTAGGCTTCCATATTAATGTTCATCATTAAAAGAATTCAGGACACAAACTCAAATAGGGCAGGAACCTGGAGGCAGGAGCCAAAGTAAAGGCTTGAAGGAGAGTTGCTTAGTGGCTTGATTCACATGGCTTGTTCAGCCTGTTTTCTTATAGGATCCAGGACTACCAGCTCAGGGTTAGCACCACCTGCAATGGGCTGGGCCCTCCCCCATCAATCACTAATTAAAAAATGCCATACAGATTTGCCAACAGCCAGATATTACAGATGAATTTTCTATACTGAGTTTTCCTCTTCTCTAACGACTCTATCTGTGTCAAGTT
>PVIU01027413.1:0-20560 GCA_004026605.1 Ondatra zibethicus | reverse complement strand
GAAGAGAGACTTGGAGAGGCTATTGGTGAAAGTGCAGTCCAGTTGCTGCAGAAGACCCCAGCATTTTAGAAATGCCAGTACCATGAAATGATCACCAGGATCAGCAGCAGTGGTGGAGTGTAGCTGTCCAGAGCCTGGCAGGCAAACTCTGTGCCATTATACTCTCAGGTGGAATCTGCATTAGACTCTTATTTAAGAGGCTGGCAGAAATTCTACCCTTTCCTGACAAGAAAGAATACAAGAATTCTACCCCACCCCTTTTTAAATCAGCCCCTTTCCATATCCCGAGTGGACAACATAAAAGGAGTTTATAAACCCATTATACCTATGTATGTTAGTAATCACTCTTTAATGTGTCGCTACTTGCAACCGTATCGGAATCCTCAAAGGGAGTGACCCACAGAAATACATGGACATCACAGTAAAAAAAAAAAAATCTATGTGCATGTGAGAACAACCTTAAGAGGTTGGGATAGAAGGGAGGAAATATGTCAGGAGTCTTGGGCTAAAAATAGAAAGAAACGAAGTTTAGCTATGGCAAACTCATCTTCTGTTTGCTTGCTGTGGAAAGTATGAGACAGCAAACTAGTCAATATGATGACTGTTGATTGGTGCTGTCCAGGGAACTAACCAACACGTTATATAATAACATAAAGCATATTTCTGCCCATAATTAATATATATGATTATTATAATTCCACACAATTATTTTCTTCTTAGACTAAATAAAATAAAATGTTAATCTAGATGTGCATAAATGCCTGACTGGCTGGCGATGTAGCCCAGTGGCAAAGTACTTGACTATCTTCAAGCCTAGAATTGGAAAATGAAGCACGTCGAAGGCAAGTTAGATGGGTAACCAGGATCAGGACTCTACTTGCGTAAATATACAACTCGAAGGGGAAAAAAAGTTCTCAGAGGTAAATTCTTCCTTGCTTTCTAACCAACAGGCCAACAAGGCTTTTGTCTTTTGTGTTTTAAACATCTATCCCAGCTTGCTCCCTTTTCCAGTCTGACATCCCGCCCCCAGAGAGAATTATTTAACTCCAGGCTCAAATGTCTCCAATCTATAAGCTGTACTTGCTGAGGCTCTTACTTTTTAAAGTGAAGTCAGAAATTTATCCACAACCACATCACTTGAGTGCTTTTTAAAAATAAATGTATATTTTTGACTGTGCCACAATTATTCCTTTTTTAAAAAAAAATGACCGCCATCTGAAGAGATATTCAAAGTTTGTTATTCTTATGAAATATTCAAGGTCAACATTAAATACATTAGATTTTAAGAGATGAAACTAGGCAGCTTGCTAAGCCACAATAAATAATTTGCTGCTTCGTGAACTTATTCTTTGACTTATTGTATTAAAGTGTATTGCCATTGGGTGTGGTGGCTCATATCTGTAATTTCAGAATTTAGGATTCTGGCACTACAAGAAATCCTTGAGTTAGTTCATGGCCAGCCTTTGCTGCAGAGTGAGTTTTTTACTCAATGAATTGCCATTTTTTAACCCAATTTTTATTTTCTCAGCTTCTAATTCTGCCTTGTAAGATTGTACGTTGTCTGTAGTTACATGTGTTTGTTAGTGTACACATCCAATTAGACTTGAATTATATCTTGAATTGCATCAGGAAAACAATTGTGCTTTTAGCTCTCTTCATTGGAATGGGATGCGTCTGCACATAACCAGTTAATATCATCATGATTACAATTGTTACTTGCATAGTTCATGCAAAGAAAATCTGACTCAGATAGTGAAATAAGGGCATGAGGAAATGGTTCAGTAGATAAAGCATGTATGGCTGAAACATGAGATCCTGAGTTCATATCTCCAACCCCATTTTCAATACCAGGGATAGTGGCAGCTGTCTATAATCCTTGCTCTAGAAAGGCAGAGAAATAGGATTCTCTGGGCAAGCCAGAAAGCTAGATGGGCCAAATCTTTAAACACTAGGTATAAAGTTTGTGGCCCTTCCTCAATATATAAGGTAGGGTATTTTCAAGGGAGACTACGAGTATTAATCTCTGACTTCTACACACAGGTATACATAGGGGCACATGCATCTGAAAACATACATTTGCTCACACATGGGAAACACACACAGAGAGACACACACAGACACACCTGGGGGAGATGAAGCTTTTAGTTTCATTGAAATTTTTAGCACATAGCATACGCTAGATTCAATGTAGTACTGCCTGTGTGAAACTTCAGCCTGTTCGGTAGTATTTTGTTGCACTCAGTAAATGTTGGTTAAATGATTGATTGCATGATATGCCAGCTAATTCTCTAAGATTGGGCAATTAAGCAATCATCCCTCATTTCTGTAAACCTAAAGAATATTAAAACAACACACATTTTTTTCTTTCCTTAGCACACAATCTTTGTAACATTTCCCACAGAGATTACTAAGAATGAGAAAAAAAATAAAGTAATTGTTTTGTGTTTTAAAGAGCGATGTAATCTTCTCCTAGCTTTAAGAAGGTCTGGAAGTTCACTAGAAAATTGCCTCACTTCTGTGATTAGGGAAAGTAGATTAGATAGTTGCAGGTTTTTTTTTTCATTGAAAAGATCAGAAAAATAAGCCCAGCATTTTAATAAAAATAAAGCTACCCTTTTGAGAATTCCCTCACTGTCACACCTAACATGAGTGTATTTCTTATTCACATAATACCACTAGCCATCAAACAGTCCACTCACCGGCTTTACACACTTTGGCACACACGCTTCAGAGAGCAAGTTGCCACAAGAGATGCAATTGGGGATGTTAGAGTCAAGTTGTGAACCAACATCCCTGAACTCTTCCAGTAGTAAGTCTTGCTTTTCCCAATAATCTACTGTTTATAACCCTGCGTTGCTTCCTGTGAGCAACCACCCATGCTACTTTTTTAAACAAATGGCCAAGTTAGTGCTCATCCCTATATCGTGACCAAACTGAACAAAATGCACAAGCTGCCTCTTTATCAGTCTCTGAAATCAGCGTCCTGATATATTGCTAGCTTGAGGTTGAAGGGGACATCTGGTTGTCTATAGTACAATAAATTTTATCAAGTCAATTAAAGGATCCTGACCATATATATAAAAAAGAGAAAAAAAATTGGAGAGAGCACACAGACTTCCTAATGCCAAACACTTTGCACTCTTGCAGTGAACAGTAGTTGAAGCCAGTCTTGTCTGTCTTCTTGTGATTGGACAATACTGCCCCATCTAACACTGATGAGGTAAGTTGAGCCTCCAGTTTTGTATAAGTGTAATTCTCCCAGCCCCAAATAAGGCTCTTATACCCAAGGTGTAAATTAATTAAAATATACTTCCCTCAGACTTCTCATTGAGAAGCAAACAGAGTCCTGGCTTCCTGGGAACTTGGATTACTTGGGGATTTTGTTATTAACTCTAATCAATTTTAAATTATTAGAATGCTGGCAACATGGGGAAAATAAATATAGTTCATTTGTTCCCAGAAAGAAAAATCAGGGGCCTTCAACTTTCTCATTACTCTCATTCTGCCAAAGAGACTAATTTCTACCTTGTACATCTGGTCTGGCCTCTGAAATGGAACAGCTCAAGAGATGACAGGTGACTGTGCAAACCAGAGCCTGCAGCCTTCTTCTTCATGCACATCCAAGACTCTCTTTGTGCATCCTAGGCAAGCACTCCAGTGACTGAGATATAGCCCAATCTATCACCTCCTCAGAGTGATGCATAATTCCAGAATGTATTTGTTTCTAACTCCTCAGCAGACTAGAAACCTTCTACACTCACTTGTTGTTGGGTCTGGTCATGAAGAAAAGTTAGGAAAACCAAGACAGGGGGCTGGAGAAATTTTTCATTGCTTAAGAGAACTTATTGTTCTTCCAGAGAACCAAAGTTTGGTTCCCTGTACCTGCATCCAGGAGCTCACAGTTACTGTAACTCCAGGACGTTTCTGGCTTTGGGCAGTATATATGTGACATGCACATAGAAAGAGACATGTATACACACACACTTACATACAGAGATAGCCACACACACACTCACTCACACACACACACAAACTCACAAAAATAGATTTTTCATAAAAAGAGAAGAAAGACCTGGCAAAGCAAACCACCACTGAAATATTCTACAATTTTCAGTGATAAAAGAAAAAAGAAAGTATTGGGTTTTCTGAGGAGTTAAGTAACAGCATAAAAAACCAAAAATCATCCTTGCAACAGAGGGTTGTCACACACGGCACAGGATGGCCTTCAACTCTGGATTTTAGCCAAGGCTGACCTTGAACTGCTGATTCCCAACCGCCACTTTTTTAGTGTTGAGATTATAGGCATGCACCATTGTGCCTGGTATTCTGTGGCTCCAGAGACTGAACTCAAGGTTCTCTTTGTGCATCCTAGGCAAGGATTCCAGTGTCTAAAATACAGCCCATTGTCATTATTATTCAGAAAGTATTAACAAGTTATATTGGGGAAAAGATATTTGCAAACCAATAACCTAAATTGGTTATTAAAACTTTTGTAAAACAATAAGATTTAAAAAAAGCTAACTGGAGTTAATGAGTTCCCATTAACTCAGATAAACTGTTTCAATGGGTCCCCATCATAGTCTTGGCCTCATTGATCATATTATTACTCCTCCCACTCTTCAACTGGGCTTTGGGAGCTCAGCCAAGTACTCTACTGTGGGTCTCTACTTCTGTTTCCATCAGTTGCTGGATGAAGGTTCTATGGTGATATTTAAGATATTCATCAGTCTGACTATAGAGCAAGTCAAAATCGGGTCCCCTCTCCACTATAGCTTAGGGTCTTCGCTGGGGTCATCCTTGTGGATTCCTCAGAATTTCTCTAGAGCCAGGTTTCAAGGAAGGAACCAACATAGGTCTGAACTAGTTCCTCTGAATTTCAGTGGCAGTTGTATGGGTGGGAAAGACCGAGGGGCCACTGGTAGTAGCACCAGGATTTATCCCTAATGCTTTACTGGCTTTTTGGGAAACTATTCTCTTTGGATGGATACCTTGCTCAGCCTAGATAAAGTAGGGAGGACCTTGGACCTTACACAAGGCAATGTGCCTTACCCTCTCTGAGAAGTGGATAGGTAGGAGGGAGCATAACTGGAGGGAATGGGAGGAGAAGAGGGAGTGGGAACTGGGATTGGTATGTAAAATAAAAATGATATTTTGCATTCTTTTTTAAAAAACAAATTAAATAAAAAACAAAGCTAGAAGTATGTAATTAGGTAGGCAGTTGTTGCAGGTGGAAGGGATCCCAAGTGGCAAGAAAATGCATGGGAAAACAAATGTTCACCTTGCTAACCTGCAGCATCCAAACTCAGAGCATAATAGATGCCACTTTACAACCCTGATTGGAAAGGTGCTCAAAATCCTAAGTGTGTAAGGCAATGCCAGACCATACAGATTCTTAGATATCATGAGGACCTATGCGCAGGAAAAAGCCTTCACAGAAAGCAGTTGGATGGCATTTTATAAAGGCATGTCCATTGTTATATACTGTGGCTCAGCAGGATCACTTCAAGGACATGTATTATACACTAAAAATTAATACCTTTGAGGACAAGCAAAATATTCTATTGGGCAAAGGGAAAGGGAACTTGCTAAATGCCTAACAACCTAAGTTCATTTCCAGGGTACCATTTTGTGGTAGGATAGAACTGACTCCCACAAATTGTTCTCTGAACTCCATACAATTACTGTAGAGTGAATTGGCACCTGACACACATGCATACACCAAATAAACAAATGTAAAAATACATCTGGTACATATTTCTCAACACCAGAAACTTGTACAGAATGTTCATAACAGCATCATTCAATAGAAAAAAAAACTGAAAGCAATCCTATTATCAGTGACAGGGAAGAAGCCTGAACAAATGTGGGACATTCATAGAGCAGTGCACCTTAGTACCATAAAATGCCCTTTAGCTACATGCCGAAACATAAACGGCTCCTAGGGACATAATATTGTTTTCTCATTTGTGAGTTCGTTTAAGATATCCTTTATTTTTATGTATTATTTCAAATAATAAATGAAAGACTAACAGGAAAAAAAGCATAGAAGTAGAAAAGGGAAAGAGGATAAGAAGGAAAAAGTAGAGGGAGGAGAAAGAGGAAATGAAAGCTTAGGAAAGCAAGAAGGAAGAAATCATGGAATTGGGTTTCAGTTAGGATGCAAATGTGAAGTCTGATGAGTCCTTCATTTTTTCTAAGCCAAAGGGAAGTGGAAGGAAGATGATGGAATGAACCTCTTCCTCTTTTAGTCAGTCTTTTCTCCAGTGTTCCACAAGGTCTGATGGTACCTACTTCATGGACCTTTCAGGTTCTGGTCCTTTAGACATGACTCTAGGTTCTTAAATATACCCCCTTTGACTTCTATTTTTATTAGTTGAGTCAAAACCTGACACTATGGAAGACTTGATTTTTTAACCAAGCTTGAATTATAAAGTGAGATTT
Source organism: Ondatra zibethicus (assembly GCA_004026605.1). Classification (NCBI taxonomy): domain Eukaryota; kingdom Metazoa; phylum Chordata; class Mammalia; order Rodentia; family Cricetidae; genus Ondatra; species Ondatra zibethicus. The sequence goes on along the minus strand of PVIU01027413.1, from coordinate 14,119 downwards.
GGTACAAGTGGGGGCTCACTCTTCAAAGCAGGGAATTGTGAAGGCCAAAGCATGTCCCAGAGGTGACTATGGACTAGAAGCAGTTGTGAGCTTGGCTGCATCCACTCATCCCCATCACTTTTATCTGGCTTAGCACTGAAGATGAAACCACAGGTGGTCAGTCTGGCAGCTGTCAGGAATCTCTTTTTTTCTCTGACAAGCTCTAAGGATTCCAGAACTCCATAGATACAAACCTTCCTATAGATAGAAACCTCAAATAATGATAGTGTAAGAAAGATACTTAAACACAGTGTCTTAATCCAGTGGGGCTTTGCAGATGTGGGAGATTTTGTACAATTCTGGAGGCATTTGCAGTCTTAACACCTGGGAGTGGTGAGGGAGGCAATAACTGATGGTCTTGGTGAAGGGAGAGGACAGATGCTTGCGGGAAGCTTCCCACAATGCACAGGACAGAAGCAACTGCAATGAATTATATGCCCGAGAATATCAACAGTGCTGCTGATGAGAAATTGCTGGTTTCTCTCTGTAGCCAATCTAAGCTGTCTTTCATCTGACCTGGGAGTCCAAAGGCAGCTCTGTCCTGTGAAGGAATTCTGTGTCATGGGGCTCATAATGCTATACCACAGGGGTTATTAAGTCAAAGATCCATAAATTGGCTTAAGGCACTTTGTAAATCCCATGAAATTATATGCAAATTTCATTCACATGTGCAGTTTTTAAACAGAGATCTAACGTTTAAAACTTTCTGAAAAGCCAAACACTCACATCTCTTTGACTATTTTGCTGGGAAGCCTGAAAAAGAGCCTAAAATTCTCAACAAACCAATGAGCTCCTTAAAAAAAAATCATTTTTGAAAGAGAAGGAGATTTTACTTGGTTATAGGTTGAACTAAAGCCATATAACTTTTGAGTCTTACTTTCCAAACCTATAAAAGGGAAAATGGTTCAAATGGAATTGTTCCTCCTATTTAGATCCCCTGATCATAGAAACCCAGCCTCAGCAGCAACTCTGGTGTTTTATTAATAACTGGGCTTCGATGCTTTGGATGTGGTAGAGTGTAAATGGCTTGAAAAATTATGAGGCAATAATATTTTTAGGATGTATTTATTCTCAATGAGCTTGAGAAGAAGAGTGGTAGATTTGGATTGACTCACCCGGGGTTTCTAGGCCTTATCTTGTCCTCATAAGAATAAAGTAGATGGGGCTCAAATACAAAGGAAGAATGGGCAGTGAGGAGAGACTCATAATGGACGTTCAGACTCTAGAGTCAGAGATCCCTGGCCCCATGACACCCTTTAGAAAGAGCGAGCATTTCCTTATCCAGACTCAGAATGGAGGCACATTGAAGAGGGGAAGGGGAAACGCTTGTTAAAGAAGGAGGCCGGCTTCAGACCTGGAGCTCCAGACAGGAAGGCTTTCGCCAAAGCCTCCTGAAGACGAGACACATGTTAAAAACATGCAGGCTGTCAGGACCCAGACGGCTTCCAGCCCCTCCAGAGGAGCATCTGCTCAGGTTTACAAGGCTGCACTTTCCACGCTGTTCCAGTCCTGAGGCCCTTCTCACTCTTCTCTCCAGCTTCTCCAATCTCTGCACTTCTCCTCCTGGCTGCTGGATCAGGGGTCCCTAAAATGACCTTGAGATGGATCGAGGTAACAGTATTAAATGTGCAAAGGAAACACACTGGGGAAACAAGACTCCCCCAGAGCATTGGAAGTGAAAAAACACAAAAGAGAAAAGGGGAAGATTGTAATCTTCAAATCGGTTCTGCAAGGGGCCAAGCTATAACGCAATTGAAGTTATTGGATTAACATTTTAAAGTAAAAATCCTAAAATGCCATTGTTTTCTACATTGGAATGACAATATTCCTTTAGGAATGTGTACTACAAAATTGTTAAACAGTAAACCTAAGCAGATGATCCTTTCAAATAGTGTATGTGTTAACTAACTCCAAATGCTTGCTGGAGTAGACAGTAAAAGGTCCTTGAGGGCTTTTGCCATCTACTCATCAAAACCCAGTCAGCTTGTGTGCATGTGTGTGCGGTCTCTATACGTATGTGTTTGTATGCCTGTGAGTGTGTGTGTTTGTGTGCCTGTGTCTGTCTGTGTGTTTGAGTTTCTGTGTGTATTTGTCTGTATGTGTGCATCTGTGTGTGTGTTTGTTTGTACGTATGTGTCTGTGTTTATTTGGGTGTTTGTATGTGTCTGTGTATTTGTGTGTGAGTGTCTGTGTGTTTGTATGTATGTTTGTGTTTGTATGTCTGTGTGTGTGTTTATGTGTCAGAGTGCATCTGTGTGTTTGTGTGTTTGTGTGTCTGTGTTTTTGTGTTTTGTGTGTTCATGTGTTTTTCTGTGTGTATATGCACAGGTGTATGGGTATTGAAGCCAAGGGTATATCCCAGGTGTTGGTCTTAGAACTCTGTTTGCCTTGTTTTTTAGATAACATCTCTCAGTTTTGCCTAAAACTCTCTGTTTTAACTAAACTGTCTGGATCTGCTCACCCCTAACTCCAGGATACATTTTATTTTAAACCAGTGGGCACCAGGATTCCAGCTTTATACATAAGTGTTAGGTATCAAACTCAGGTCTTCCCACTTTACCATCAAGTACCTTATTTCCCTGACACTCTTACTAGCTTTTACACCACTAAATGATTATCAAATGCTGCCTTTAGGCCAGGAATTGAGCTGATCAATAACACCCATGAAGAAAAATTGATACCGTACCAGCCAGCTTAGCCCTGACCAAAGGGGTGAGATCAAGTTTTTTCTTAATTATTACACACTTAACAATTAGAATGGCTGTAAAATTGGCATTTTAAAAGTATATAGCACTATGTGAGGCTTGTAAGCCAGAACTCAGTCAACTTCCAGGCATCTATTTTGGTAGTTTCCTAAAGTAATTTAGTCAAAGAAAGGGTAGGGAATGTTCCTGGCAGAGAGAAGTATGCTTTCAGAGACAAAGTGAGAAAAAAGAGGGATGCGGATGGAGAAAGATAAGTCGTTATCCAGTTACACTGTGTGGAAACATTTAGGTTATCCCAGATGTTTTCAGACTTCAAAGAGCCTCTTAGCATTTCCCCCAGATAGAATGTAAAAATTTTTTAAAAGACCCCTTCAACTCTCCGTTATGAATAATTTTTTGATTACATGAACCAACGTCAGGGTTAAGAGGAAAACCACAAGTTAAAAAGAAAACAATTCAAAGAGGAAATCAAAACCTGCAGTGGTGAATGGAACATATGAGCCTAGTTTAAAAATGTGTTTCTGTTTCGACTAATGGGTCGTTTTCACCTGCTCCTGCACACCCACCCGGCCTCAGCCTGGTTGCAGCGTCAGAGCAAGGAGATGAGCTGTCTTTCCAGCTACCTTTCCAGGATGCTGAGGTGACCAGAGGGTCAGGACAACAGAAGCTGAGCCTTTGTAGGAGAGGGTAATCCTCAAACAGGAAAATCCACTCCTGGGTCATTTGGAGAAAAGCAGAGAGCTGCCGGGCTCAGGGAATCACCAGCTGGGTTTTCATCCGACATAGAATCATCAGAGGCGCTCAAAGCCAAGCCCCGCGCAGGAAGCATGGGGTTTGCCATATGCCTGGGACACCTTTGGAGTTTTACTAATGCCCCGGGACTGACTGTGAAGCAGATCTAGAGAAAACGAATCGGGCTGCGCAGAAAACGCAGGCGGGTTGGAAGAGAGCCCGTTTTGTTTGTGTGAACTTGATCAAAGCTGAAGTATTTCAGCAGGAGCTACTGTGCTGAGGCCAGAGCGCCAACCCTTTCAAGCAACCCCAGGCTCTCCGGACAGCATTAGCAGTCGTCAGTTTAGCCTTGAGATGCTGTGTGGCATTGGCTCACGTTTCACTTTCCCTAGCTAGCATAGAAATTGTTGTTGTTGTTTCTTTTGTTTTTTTGTCGGTCAGCTGGTTTTATGAAAAACAGACAAAAACACGTAAAGCCCTTTGTGTAATTATGACCAACCGGAAAACATTTGGATCTGAGAGCACTGATTACCAGTCCTTCTGAGAGCAAGTGTGTCTCCTATTTCCTCCATAAAAAGACACAAAGAAACTAATATCCTTCATTTCTCCCCCTCCTTTCCATTATATTTTACTTCAGTGCTGGAAATGCATATTCAGGCGATTCAAACCCTGAGACCCTCGGATTCTGCAATCAAACCTCAGACAAGAGGGGTAAAGACAAAAACTATTTTTTATGTATTGTGACATTTTTAACTTGTAAGGCATTGCAAATTTAGGTGAGAGTTCTCACAGTCTAGTGTATTTTGCATTCCATAGTCCTGCGAGTCAGAATTCAGTGCGGCTTACTTTCAAGGTTTGGCTCGCCTTGGCCTTCTCCCCATAACTGTACTGTTCCAGGCGTCCTGTTGAGAGGTGTTGATCTGGGAAACAGAACACACACATTCACCTGTGCTAGCCCAGTCCTCTCCCCATCTCTTTACCTCTCTTCTGTCTCTTCTTTTTGCTCACCCTCTCTTTCACCCTTACATCCCTTTATCTCTTAATGTTCCTGTCCTCCCTTGCTTTCTCCTTCATATAAGTTGCTTAAATTAAATCTTACAGTCTCTGAAATTATCTTTCGGGTGAATATTTTTTATTACTTTCCCCCTTCTTTATAATGGTGGGTAGTAAACTAAATCATATTTCATCTAGACACGATTGTGAATTTTCTTTCAAAGTGTGAAACTGACTGGTGTGGGAAGACCTTCTATATATGTGTTTCTTTTATTGATTAATGAATAAAGATTCTGCCTTGGCCTGTGATAGGGTAGAGCTAGGTGGGGGGAAACTAAACTGAATGCTGGGAGTAGGAAGGCAGAGTTGAGAGACGCCATGCAGCTGCCAGAGGAGACCCTACTCAAGCTGTCAACCAGAACCTTGCCAGTAAAGCCACAAACAAGTGGCGATACATAGATTAATAGAAATGGGTTAAATTAATATGTAAGAGTTAGCCAATAAGAAACTAGAGCTAATGGGCCAAGCAGTGTTTTAAATAATATAGTTTCTGTGTGATTATTTTGGGGCTGAGCAGTCAGGGAACAAACAAGTGGCCTTCCTCCAACAATGTTCCTTTGAATTTTTCATTCTTAACCCACTGCCTTCTAATTCTCTTTCCTTTTTTAAGTCAAAGCCACTGAGGTCTGTCTTGTTTCAATCCTCAGCACCCTGAACTGTCACCCACTACTGTGTTTAGGATGCCAGATATCATTAGAATGAAGATGACGATTTTCTGTGTGAAAATTCAGCAAACAAAAGACCCACAGTTCAGCACAATTCACCAGTCCTAGAAAGCAATGGAAGAGTTATAAATAAGCATTTTCTTTCTGTCACATATTCAGATTCCAAACAAGAGATTGCTTCCATGCTCTGCAGCTGGACCGTTTTCCATTTTGACAGCTTTGTTAGCAGTTGGTGGTGTAAACCAGAGTTAACTAGAACCACATTTCTTCTGGCTCCTTCCAAAGAATTGATTTTTAACACCTCTCATAGACTGGCTCTCCAGGAAGTCACCAGTCTGGTGAATATTGGTGTCGGCAATGACAGCATAAAATAATTAAGATGATGTAATCGGATCAGTGAAGGAAACAATGAGATTTTGTATTCTGCAACTGACCTTGATGTTTCAATAACTAAATAATGGTCGGGTCCATTTTATTGCTTTGAACTTCACTCAGTTTTTATGCCAATTTTTAATACTATTATGTACTCTGAAACTATTTTTTAACAGAAAAAAAACCAGATTATTTACATCTATGCTGATCCTGTTTCCTCAATGCCTAGCCCCTAGAGATTACATTTAATCTCAGTACAGAAACATTAAATGCAGTAGTCTTTCTTCCTTGGTTCCAATCACCATAGCTATGTTTCATTGGTATTATAGATGAGACTATTTTTCTCAGAACAAAACAATCTGTTTGCTTCAGAAGTTATACCAATGTCTGATGTTACTCCCTTCTATCAACAAAATCTCTAACCATACAGAAGTATTGCAAATGGTATGGATAGATATTAGTGGATGTGAAACTGTCCTTTTTGTTATTTGAAAAATCTGAAAATTGGAGTCGTTATGTCTAACACATTTTCGGAGATCTATATACTGCATTTAAATTCTGCAGTGATAGAGATACTATTCCATAACAAGAAATCTTTCAGAAACAGAACAAAATAATAATGAACAAAGCAAAAGTTATGTGCCAACTATAGCTACTATGGTTCAAAAACATTCAGAGGGAGTCAACTATAAACATGACAGACAACCTTGGACATGATATCAGCAAGTACATGTGAGTTCAAATGTGAGCATCTTGACACTGAAGAATTGTGACATTCCAGAAATAATGTCTATGAAACCAAATTCATGTTAAAACAACAACAACAACAACGACAAAATAACAACAACAACAAAAGCAGAGACTTTTAGGTTTTGTTTCCATGTTTTTGATTTTAGCTTCCTCAGTGTTATCAAATGAGACCTGGACTTGTTTGAAGTTGAAGAAGGCAGAAAAAAACTACAGAAGCTAGCTTATGAATCCAAGTCCTGTTTCTTAAAGATTCAGGGTGTATGGGCAGCACAAAACCTTTTTAACCTAGCATTTTCTTCCAGAAGTGAAGAGAACACCACAGGGATGCTTGCACACTGAGCCCACTATTTTAAAACGGAATTAAATTATTCTTTCCATTTTTAATGGTAATTAGAGTTTTGATAGAAAATATACCCTCAAAGTTTCACATGCTGGAAGCTGGTTCCTTAGTACAGCAATAGTGATGGGACTTTGAAGGAATAATTGGGTTATCAGAGAGTTGTCCTTATGTAGGGACAACCCAATGATGGGTTTACAATGTGCTGTGTTATTAGCAAATGGTTGAAAACTAGGAGGCAGAGCCTAGTGAAACAGACTGTGTCTTCAGGCCTTGCCCTTGAGGGTTGTATCCATGCCTATGATTCATTCTGTCCTCTGTCCTCTCCCATCCACTCACTTCCTCCTCCCTCAACCTACTAACTTCCCTTTTTTCTTCCTTTCCTGACTCTCATGAGCAGAGCAGCTTTGCTTTCCTCTGGATTTTGGGCTGTGAAGCTCCACCTCATCCAGAAATACTTGGCCTAGTGACTGCAGACTGAAGTCTCTCGAATGGTGACCAAAATATTTACCCTGTTTCTCTTGGGTGTATGTTGCTGTGATGTGAAGACAACTGACATAATGGTTGACTGCTTTATTATTAAGGGATTGTTCCATTTCTATTAATTTGATCTGTAAGATGGCTTTGGAAGGGAGTCATTGCTCAATCCGATTGTTTTATTTTATGGAATACTTATTTACATTTTTGTGTGTATGTGTACGTGTGTGAGCTATGCATATCTGTGTAAGCCTGCATGCACACAGGAACAGGTCAGAAAAGGGTGTCAGGATTTTTCTTCTGTCACTTCCTATCTTTTCTTCCAGGAATCTCAGGCTTACTTTTTTTTTTTTTTCAGCTCATATGGAAACCAGGAAGCCCAAGAAATCCTCTTATCTCTGCCCTGCAAAGAGCTGGCATTATAAGCTCCTTCTTGGAGCTGTAGTTACAAGCTACATGGGAGACCAAACTTGTTATGTGGGTTTGGGATATCAACTTCCTACCTCAAAATTTTGCAGCAAATGCTGTGGCCTACCAGATCACTTCTCCAGTCCTATGGTACACATTTTAGAGTAAAAACATTACATGTTTGTTGAAATTTAAAATATATGTTAAATACCATTTTTAGTATTCTGTAAGACAAATATCAATTGATACTTCTATTTTGCTTGACACTAACAATCAATATTATCTAGAAGCTGTCTATGCATTGCAATATATGTTCAATCCAAAAATATCATCTTCACTGAATTAAGCATAGATACTTCAAAGTATGTTAAATGCTTTGAATAGTAAACATGCTTCCTTGGTTTTGTCAACTAGTTTTCTTGTCCCAAATGCTAAAGATCCACTAATGTTTACTAGTTACTACATTCTTTTATTTATTTTATAAACTATAATTGTCAATTGATGTGGAATTCCCTTCTATATGCTATGAATATGTTTTATTGCCATTGGTTATTAGAGAAGCTGTTTCAGCCAATGATTTCGTAGAGTAAAGGCAGATAGGAAATCTGAACAGAGGCATAGACAAAAAGTAAGCAAAGTCAGAGAGACGCCATGTAGCTGCCAAAGGAGAAAGATGCCAGTCACCAGCCAGGACCTTACTGGTAGGTCACAGCCTCATGATGATACACAGATTAATAGAAATGGGTTAATTTAAGATGTAAGAGTTAGCCAGAAATATGCCTAAGCTATTGGCCAAACAGTGATGTAATTGTAGATTTTGTATCATTATTTAGGTCTGGGCAGCTGGAAAACAAACGAGCAGTCTCTGCCTACAGTCAATATTTTGTGTAAAAATGTTCTAAACCTTACTAGAAACTAAATTAGTGAAACATATTTTAAGTCTTAGATTCACAAAAGCATAATATATGGATGATGCCTGCTGTTGACTGACATAGGGGTAAGAACACAATCAGCTATTATGAAGGTTTTTTACACTGCCAATCAATTTTTAAATTTGTATACTTACTCTTTGAACCAGCAAAATGACTTCTGAATATTAGTCTGAATGCTAACACATACACTGTTGGACTCATGTCTAAGATAGCTCCCTGCAGTGTCATTGGAAACAAGTTATAAGCCATATGCTTCCAATATATGAAATAGCATTTAGTAATTCACAGGAATGAGAGGACACAGAGCACATTTACAGAGTAGGGTAGTGTGGACAATAACACGATCTTCTTGAGAGCAAAGCCACCATGTGATACAATCTGTGGAGTAGAAAATACAAGCGAAATAGTGCACCTTCAGTTTGCCCCTCATACAAATTCCTCTAAGAGCTCTGAAATCAACACAGGGGTTGTTGCTATTGCCCTTCAGTGTTCAAAGAGAGAAGGTTGCCTGCCTAGTTCTGTTTTTCATAGTGTGTTCACCTTTCTCCAAGGCTAAGGTACCCCAGATTTCCAGTGATATGTAAATAATTTTTCAGTAAAGAGGTTTATATGAACTTGTAAATGTTGAACAAATTCAGTTAAGGAGTAAACCAAGTATGACCCAACTAAGGAACACCCACTGTTCAGGACTAAAGAGCATCCACTCTCTAGGACTAAAGTGCACCCATTGTCCAGGACTAAGGAGCACCTACTATATCTAGTTGCTGCTAGGTTGAGTAGTTTTACATTTGTTTCATTTTGTTCATTTGTTGAGACATGATTCTCTCTATTGTCCATGCTGATTTGGAACTATCTAAGTAACTTGTGCTGCATCAGAATCATAGCAATGCTTCTGCTTCCACTTCTATTTCTGCATCTGCTTCTGCTTCACAAGGCCTGAGATTACAGGCATAAGCCACCACACATAGCGAATTTCAGATTTTGTTATTGCATAGCTGGACAATAGAGGGACCCTGGGCCTTGTGCCTAAATGGTGTGATTATCTGGATTGTTTCTATTAGAGGAACATATGCTTTCATGTTTGTCACAATTCCCAAATCTCCCTACTGTTTTTTTGGACAATCGCACTCACCTTTGTTGCCATCAATCACCTGTTGCTTGCCCTTCCCGAATATGAGATACCTACTTCCCCATCTAGAGAAATGGAGAGACAAAATGGCAGGCTCTAGGAGTGAAGAGGCAAAACTGAAAGAGTTTTCCAATCCCCTGGATGACTGTGTGGCTTCAGCAGGACAACCTCCTGCCTCACTTTCCTCCACAGGCATCTGAGTCCCTGGATGTTGCTTTTCTAATGATGATTGCCTCTCCCTTTACAAAACAGAAAAGTCATTCTTGGCCAAAAAAATCATTGAAATAAGTTATCTGTCATTCCTTCCCTTTATCTTGCAAATTTAATAGCCCCAGGAAAATGTTTCTGCTCTGAATAAACTGTCTACTATAATGTCTAATTTAATGGCTGTTCTTCCAGTAAAATACAAAAGCAAAAGTAGAAATGTTATCTCAGATATAGATAGCAACACGTGTGCCCTAGCAAGACAACCCCTCCTTCCCTTGGTTCTCCATAAAGTTATTCCAAAGACCAATTTTGAGTTTCCTGTAAGAATCCATTAATCCACAGTGTATTATTTTGTCATTTTTATTATAAGATATCTTGCCCCATCCTATCAGGTCATATTAACCACTTTATTTTTTCTCTATTTCAAAAAAAAAAAAAACTAAGTTTTTTTTTCTTTCTATAAAAGGTGATAGAGTCTAAGCCCCTTTTCTGGTGTAAGTGGTATAGAAAACCTTCTATTACTTTTCGATATGTGAATAATTCCCCAAGTCTAGGATGTAAGGGATTTGCGTGTCTTTTCATAAGCTTACTCTTTTAGAATTGTTTCCTGGGACTCTGAAACAATGGCGATGGAGTCTTGGGAATTTGTCTTCTAGTTGATGTGGTCTTTGACAATGTGGAGAGTCCCGGAATACCTTGGGGAAATAATGCTTTCTAAACAGTCTCTCTTTAATATCTGTTTCAAGGCAAAGGGGGACATGGCTGATGCTGAGACCAGGAGATTTTTATTTCCATAATTTAGTTTGAGTGTCTCAGAGCGCAGTTAGTTTGATTTGTCTTCATGCATTTTGGACCACAGGTGTTTCCCATTAAGACAAGCAAGCTGACTTTAACGGAATCCTGCCGAGCAGTGAGCATAGGATGCCTTCTGTGAACTGCCAATAATTATTTGTCCTGGCTTTGTTTCTGGAGATTCTACTTAAATTGGTTCAAAAGCTGATAATCTGTTTCATCCCCAAAGATTAACCCCTTAAAAAAATGAGTGTGCTTTCCCGTAATTGGGCTGAGTGAAAGAGCTCTCTTAATATCGTTGTTAAATTAGAGAATGGTTTTTAAAGTGTGATAAAAGGAGGCTTCCGAAGAGCACTCAACGTGCAGCACTGCTAATAAAATAGCTTCAGTGACTTGCCTGTTCTCTTCGGCAGACAACGAGAAGAAGAATAAATCTAAACTGGCTACTACATAAATGCTCACATGACAGATATGCTGACTGCACTGTCTGCTCAGGAGTATGATCTTGAATCAAATCATTTATGAGTTTACTCTATCTGCAGGTCTCTAAAACAAGGTGCATACATATTCTCACTGGTCCTGTGGTTCTGAAGTGGAATAGTCCCTTCTAAAGAGTGAGAAGACAGCATCTCAACTACAATCATGGGTGTGTTGGTACCACCATATAACTGCAATGAAAAATGTGCTTCTTTTCGTTTTTACTATATTGTTTGGTATAGTCCACAGTGGGCTTGCAGTCTACCCACTTTAGATGCATTTATCACTGAAAGAAAGTCTGTGTATATAATTCTGGGGGTAAAACAAGCAGAGTTCACAAAAACAGTCAGACTATATTGCCTTATTACATTGATGATAATCAGGATTGAATAATTTTGTTTTTTGATTTAATTTTAACAAATTTAAATTATTGACTTTATTTATCCTGTTCACACACACACTCTATATACATGTATATATAGTATATATATATATATATATATATACTTGTTTTTTATGTGGGTATATGTATATACATGTCTGTTCATGTTTTTGCAGTTCCACATGCGTATGGAGGGTACATATATGTATAGGTTAGGCACCAACTGTGAGTGTCATTCTTACAAAGTTGGTCTACCTCTTTAAGACAGTAGCTCTCATTGACCAGAACTCATCTTGGTTCAGACTGCCTGACAGTATGCCTAAAGATAATCTGTCTCTCCGTTCCTAGGAATAGAATTACAGACACGGGCCCCCACACAGAGCTTTTTTTTGTGGGTTCTGGGCAGAACTTCTTGCTCTCATATCAGATACCTTATGAATGGTGCTATCCCCAATACTATTATATTTTCATTAATAAGTTTATACTTACATTTATGACTCTGTAATTTAGCTACAAAGAACTTAATGACAGTTTAGCTTGAATGTCTATGTTTAAGTCCAAGAAAAATTTTTAAGTGTCATAAAAAAAGGAAAAGCTAATTTATATTTAAGTTAAAAGACATTCTGTTTAATTCAACCATTGTCATTCATTTTAAATATGTAATCTACACATATGTTAAAGGGGCCCTTGAAGCCCAAGACATGTAAGAAGGAAAGAACTTAATGACTTTAAATGAGTTCATGTTTGAAATCTGGAAAACTCTTGGATTGACAATGGTCACATATTAAGTTCAAAGGATATTTGAGTAACAGTAGAAAATAGAAATAATGTTGAAAATAAGTTAGGGCTGTTAGTTCAGTGTTTTTGTGGGACTCCTAACAGTGGCAGTGGGTGTATCTCTGACTTTTTTGCCTGCCCTTGGGACTATTCCTCATATTGGCTTGCCTTGTCCAGTCTCGATATGAGGACTTTGGCTTGTCTTATTGTATCTTGTTTTGTCCTGCTTGGCTGTTACCTGTTAGAGGCCAGCTCTTTCCTGAAGAGGAAATAGAGGTGGAGTTTATCTGGAGGAGGTAGGGGAGCTAAGAGTAGCAGAGGGAGGGGAAACTGCTTGGGACGTTTTGTATGAGAGGAAAATCTATTTTCAATTTCAAGAAAAAAAGAAAGGTAAAACCAGCGGAGAAAAAAGTAAGTCCTTCTAAGGTTGTTTAATTTGAAAATTAAAATTGTCTTATAAATATTTTCAATCTTTCAATCAACAACAAGAAAATATTAGGGGGATATCTAAATCTTTCCATTTTGAATTGTTCATATTTCAGTTTGAGCAAGTGCTAGACAGGAGCTTTCTTTAAATCAACATGCAACGGGGGAAGAATTTGAGGCAGGCTCTCATGCAGTCCAGGCTGGACTAAAGGTTGCAATGTAATTAAAGATGACCTTGATCATCTGACCTTGCTGCTTCCACCTCCCAAGTGCTGGGTTACAGGCCTGGGCCACCATACAGGGTTGGTTTAGGAGGCATCATGTCCTGAAGTCAGGACTTCCTGCACGCTGCACAAGGGTTGTACCAATAGAGCCATCTCTCTAGGCTCACCTTCCTTCCAACACACACACTTTTTTTTTCCATTCTCAGAAGAAATACAGACACTACTGTTTTTGGATTAATTGGCCAACATGTCCTTTTCTTTATTCTTATTTGTCAGCTTCTTGCAGCTTACTAAAAGTTTTACTGATAGCACATTGGATTTTTTAAAAACTAGATTCCCTAGATATCACTCAGTAGTAGGCACACTATTTCATAACCATGCAATTTCTAACACGTCATTAGACCTTGTGTTTATAGTTGTAAAACGGGAATGGTCGCTCATCTTTCCACAGTACATTATGAAGTTTACCATGGGATGATACATTTCAAAGGAGTAGGAGAATTTATCCTTTTCTTTTACCTTGTTGACTTTTATTTAACCTAGCACACTATATGTGAATATTTTGTCTGTTTATGAAGATGATTATGAACATGATTTAAATCTTTATTATTAACTTACAGGATGAATGGAACAGATGAATACAGCATGCCAGTCATTCAGGCTAGTATTTCATAGTGTGTATGTAGCCATAAAAATTAACCCAAACAAATAATGCATGGGTAAAAGCTCAATTGGATTTTTTTTCACATTTTTAAATAAGGCACAGTTGAGCACAAGGATTATAAATTGGACCCCATAATTAAGATTAAAAATATCACAGTGTGTAGATGGAATTTTCTATCCTGCCCAGTCCCGCAGTTGTTCAATCCCAACAGAACACATAGAGGCTCATAGTAATTACAAACTTGTTGGTGTATGAGCTCAGGCTTATTATTAACTAGTTCTTACAACTTAAATTCTAATCTTATCTATGTTTAGTCACATGGCTGGATACCTTACTCGGTAAGGCACTCTCATCTTGCTTCCTCTCCTTCTGGCAGGTGACTGCCGACAGATCCTTTCCTCCTCCCAGAATTCTCCTAGTCTGATTGCCTTGCCTACACTTTCTGCTTGGCTACTGGTCAATCAGCATTTTATTAAATCAATACAAGTGACAAATCTTTATGGGGTACAAAAGTATCCTCTCACAGCAACAGTGTATTTAGAGAGTTCAGAATCTTTTCTTGCAGCAATTT
>PVIU01027412.1:0-20503 GCA_004026605.1 Ondatra zibethicus | reverse complement strand
ACCCATGAGCCATCCCGGTGGAGAGCGCCAGAGAAACTTCCTACGTTGATGCGGCAAATGTAAAGAATCCAGAGCAGCCATGCCTAAGGCCCAGATGGGTGAAGGGCCTTTCCTGCCCTTCGTAGCACTACAGAGAGGCCATGCCCACTCTGGGGAGTCAGCCCGCAGGTGAAGAAAGCCCCTCTTCAAAGCCTGTTTTTCTGTGGACCGCACATAACTTAATGCTCAGACTTCTAGGAAGTGCTGTAGGGAGAAAGGTGTTTTCTGCCTAAGGACCCTGGATGGAGGGTGTGTTGCAAGCTAAGGGCTTTTTTTTTTTTTTTAAGATTTATTATGTAGGGGCTGGAGAGATGGCTCAGGGGTTAAGAGCACTGACTACTCTTCCGGAGGTCCTGAGTTCAATTCCCAGCAACCCACATGGTGGCTCACAACCATCTGTAATGAGGCCCTCTTCTGGCCTGCAGGCATACATGGAGGCTGAACAGTGTGTACATAATAAATAAATAAATCTTTAAAAATAAAATAAAATAAAAATTAAAATTAAAAAAAATTATTATGTATACAATATTCTGTCTGCATGTATGCCTGTAGGCCAGAAGAGGGCACCAGATCTCATTACAGATGGTTGTGAGCCACCATGTGGTTGCTGGGAATTGAACTCAGGACCTTTGGAAGAGCAGGCAGTGCTCTTAACCACTGAGCTCTCTCTCCAGCCCACTAAGGGCTTTCTTAATAATAACCAACAATTATTTGGCACCAAATGTATGCCCGTAGTCATCTGCTCTGGTCGAATGTGCAGTGGTCAGTGACTCAGGCCAGGAGTTGAATCTTGGCTACCTCTTCTAAGATATGAGGTCTGCCAGTTCTTGCACGCGCATGCACACACACACACACACACACACACACACACACACACACACACACACACACACACTCCCTGCTTGTCCATAATAAGATGGAGGCCCCAGGGACCATCATGGTGAGTTCATCAAAGCCCAGTTTCTTCATCCATACTAGCCAGCAGGCAGTGCCCGAGAGCCCCTTTCTGCAAGGTCTGTGTTTCAGCCAAGTCCACACAAATGGCCTTGCGCCGGAGTTCACCACCAGGACACAGAGTCACTCCAGCAACCTTGGGTCCCCAACCTTCCATACAGCTGCTCCAGTGAGGAGACAGCATCCTCCTGGTATACCTGACCCACTTGACTCTTGTCAGCTATTGAGGGACAGGTGCACAGCCGTGCCCGACTCTGTGTGTGGGCGACAGCACACATTCGTGAGATCTGCACATGCTCCATGGGGGACTCACATAAGGACCTGATCTAAACACCTGCCACCTCTGATGCACAGTTCTATTTATCCTAGAAGAAAAGAATCTAAGTTAGAAGACTAGATATGGTGGCGCACACCTTTATTCCCAGCACTGAGGAGGCAGAGACAGGCGGATCTCTGTGAGTTCACAGCCAGCCTGGTCTACAAAGCGAGTTTCAGGACAGCCAGCGCTAAACTGTGAAAACCTGTCTCAAAAAAAAAAAAAAAAAAAGGAAGAACGAAAGAAGGAAAGAAGGAAGGAAGGAAAGAAAAAAAAGAAAAGAAAAAACTCCTGTGGCTAGGGAGAGGGCTCAGTCAGCTGCACAAGCAGAGGGACAAGAGGTTGATTCCCAGAACCCGGGTAAAAGCCAGACATAATGGTATAAGCCTGTGACCCCTGCACTGGGGTTACTAGAGGTTTCTGGGCAACCAATCTAACCTGGAACTTGAGTTTCAGGTTCACAAAGAGACTGTCTCAAAAAATAAGGTAGAGAGTCCTAGAAAACATTAACCTCCAAACACAAACATGTGCGTACACATGTATGCACACACAGAGAGAAAGGGAGAAACAGGAACAAAAAAACCAGAGCAATCCCCAAGTCTACTCCTGCCCTGGGATACCTGTCAGAAATATTTCTGCAGTCTAAGAGCCAGTTCCAATGGAGACAGGGCCATGAGACAGAGCAGCTGTACAGACTGACAGATTCGTGTCTTTCAGCAGCATGGGAACCACAGCCACACAATCTTCCCAAACATGCTCGCCCTAGACAGCCACAGTGAGCCTGAGACCCCGCGTAATCACCACCAGAGCCAGGGGTGCTTTAAAATTAATTTTATTTCTCTTTATATCTTTTATTTTAAACTTTAAAAAAGGTTCATTTGACATTGTCTTCAAGAGTCTCGCGCCTGCTGGTAAGTGCACGCATGGACTGTGTTCACAGTATCTCCATGACCAAGTACAGTTGGTGCTTATTGCTGGAAAAAGTGAGTGTCCACGCCTGGGGAGGCATGGGCGTGAGGGACAGTGGTAGAGGGATCAGGACCCCAGAAAGCCTGGGGTCTGTCACAACATGAGGCAATGGGCTGAGGAAACCAGCCCAAGAGAAGCTGGGTGTTCTCGGCCAGACCCACACAGCCTCTCTGGAGTCTCCCCAACCCTGTCTTGGGTCAGGCAGGAGGGGAGAGAGGAAGGAGAGCCAGAGAAGCCAGGTGGGCAAAGCCAGGCATGCAGCGGGGAGGGATCTCAAGAAAAGTGGGTTTGGGAGTCCCCATGTCCAGGAAGACACCCTTAGTGACCACCCAGCTCAGGACAAAGGCTCATCTCCGCCCTCACCAGGGCAAGGAGTCCTGAAAGCAGAAGGAACCTTTCCAGCCAACGGCTAGTCCTGTCCTAGAGCAGGGCTGGGGCCCCATGGCTCTCCCAGCTAAGGCGACAGCCTCCACACACACAAAGGGAAGGTTCCAGGGGAGGTCCAGCCACGACAAGTAGCTCTCCAGTACCCACATCTGCTCAGCTCACTGTACTCCAGGTGACTGCAGCCCTCAGCTCTAGTGGCCTGAGAATGGCGGGACATTAAGCACCCCTAAAGGAAATACATCACAAGTGTAGGAACAGAGCTGGGATCTAGCCGTGCCCTCCCACGCCGTCACCAAGATTCCTCTACTAGTGGCTCATCAGCAGCAAAACCATTATTTTTCTTGTATGACAGTTTTCTGTGCTTATTATTGGTTGGAATCCAGTGATGCAGCTGTTGGCATGCTTAAAGGAATGTCCCTCAAGCAGCTCAAAGCAGACATTTCTAGAAACCTTGGCATCACTCAAGGCCAAGTTCTAGGGCTCCAGAAGGTAGACCCTAAGACTGGCCAATGTATCAAACCAGTTTCACAGTGACCTGACATTGCCCAAGCATGGGACTCTCCAGCCCTGGGCCGGGGCTTCCTTCTTCAGACAAGAAACAGGGAGTCAGCTGACTGCTCCCCAGACCTCCCCACCCCAGAAGCACCTATGATGGGGAGGGGAGGGGGCCCAAGCACCCTCCAACTGGTGCTTAGAGCCTATCTACAGCCCACCCCCAGAGAGTCTGGGAGCTGCTTCCCCTGAGAATGAGCCAGAAGCCATGTCACTGGCTTCTTTACAGTGTGCTAGCGGATGGGCAGCCTGGGGCACTGGGACCCCGAATTCAAGTGTGACGATGCAGGTCAGGAGGGAAGGGTGCACCTTCTTTCCCTTAGAACAGCTCAAACTATCAGGATTCGGGGGCAATGCCCCCACCCCAGCCCACCCTGACAGGCATTTGGGTCCAAGGTAAATGGAAGAGAAAAAGCCACATACCTAGGGGCGGGCTCTAGAGTTAGCAAAGGTGAAAATTTCCTAACCCTGACCTAACATTTTAGGACCTGTCCCTTCCTTCTCCCAGAATATCCCACCAGGCAAGTTAAGGCTACTGAGGAGAGAGCAGGGGTCAAGGATCTATGCCTAGCTGGCACCCCTGGCAGGTACTAGGGAGAGGTTCTACCGGGGCAGAGTAGGGGCTCCAGGCAGAGTCTGTAGCTTTGATTCTGCCAAGACAATGTAATAAAACAGCTGGCTTTAGACCTGAGCCTCCACTCTTGCCCCTTACCCAGACACCCAGGAAGAGTGGGCTCAGGTGGGCCTCCCTCCGGGCCCGCCTCTCTTTCCAACTCTGGCAGAAGAAGGCAGGCCCTGCAGGGAAGAGACCTGGGACCTTTCCTTTCCTCTTCTTTAAATTCAGCTTAAGGCAAAAGTTTGGCAAAGCAAGTCTACATAAGGCCGCATGGCAGAATACAGACAGAGGGGAGGTGGGAGGGGCAGGCTGGGTCCCCTCACCGTCAGCCTCCTCCCCTGCCCCTGAATCCCAGAGAGAGAGAGAGAGAGAGAGAGAGAGAGAGAGAGAGAGAGAGAGAGAGAGCAGTGTTTCAGAGACTCGGCTGCAATGAACAACTGATTGGGAGGGGAGGAGAGATCAGAGGTGACGGGGGAGGGGGACACACACACCTGTGTGTCCTGCGGGGAAGCAGGTGGGAGAGCCAGGAGGCCAGCGGGGATTAGCACAGTGAGATCCGCCCCTGGAGAAGGTAGAATGGTTGTATTTTTCTGAATGACCGGAGAGGGCATCTGGGTTTCCTTCTGAGTAGTAATATTGTTCCGTGAGTCTCACCTCGCAGCAGCCTGGCTGTTACCGGTGCTTGGGTGGGATCACCACCAGCGGCTGCCCGTACTTGGGCCGCCACATGAGGACCTGAGCATCGTTGGCATTGGGCTTGACCAGGGCGCTGGGCGGGATGGGCTCATTCTTACTCAGGATTTTCGGCTGGTCCTGGGCGATGGGCTCCCGCAGCCGGGCGCGCTGGCCCAGGGGCCGGTTGGGATTCACCTCGATGCTCAGCTGCATACGCCAGTGCAGCGTCTGTAGGATAATCATGTCATTGGTCGAGGTGTTGGTGGCCACCAGCCACGTGGTGAAGCTCTGGTCCCGGTAAATGTTGGTCAGTTTGGCCACGTTGCTCTCACTGACGGGCACGGCCCACGTGACGCTGGGGTAAAAGTTATCGTTCATGCTGATGATGAACTTGGAGTCTCTCTTGGTGGGGCCCACGATTGTGCAGGTCTCGGTGGTATTGCCATACCATGGGTAGTTCACTCCATCTGAGTCACTGATGGCTTCAATTTTGCCCTCCTGGAGATCAGGGAGCTCCCAGCTAGACCTGGGGGAGGGGGAAAGAAGGCCAGGTTATTTTCTCAGTTCTGCATTCTCATGGTGGGTCAGGGACTGTCCTGGACCATGGGGACAGGTGCTCAGCAGACCCAGCCCCCTTTGCTCATGGGGCTAATGTGGGGCAGAGAAGATAATAAACACGACATCTGATACCAGCAATGTGAGTGTCCAGTCCCAGCTTTAGTACCGCAACACTGGGCTGCAGAGATGGCATATACTACTCTCGCGGAGGACCCAAGTTCAGCTCCCAAATCAGCAGCTCACAAACACCTGTAACTCCAGGAGATCTGGTGCCCCTTTCTGGTCTCTGTGGGCACTTGAACCCATGTACCTACACACATACACACACACACACACACACGTTAAAAACAAAATATTTTGTGGGGACGGGAGAGATGGTTCAGTGTTTAAGAGCACTGGCTGCAGCCGGGAGGTAGTGGCGCACACCTGTAATCCCAGCGCCCGGGAGGCAGAGACAGGTGGATCTCTGTGAGTTCGAGTACAGCCTGGTCTAAAAAGCAAGTTCCAAGACAGCCAGGACTGTTTCAGAGAATTCCTGTCTTGAAAAACAAAAAACCAAATCAAACCAAAAAAGCACTGGTGGCTCCTCCAGAGATCCTGAGAGTTCAATTCCCAGCACCTACGTGGTGGCTCACAATCGGCTATAACTGTAGTCCCATGAGATCCAATGCCCTCTTCTGGCATGCAGATAAAACACCCATATACATAAAATACATAAATAAAAAATTTAAAATATGTATATATCATATTTTTTAAAGACCCGGACTGTTCATTCAGTACCATCCCAAACCAGACTACCCCTTCATGAGAGCCAAGATTCTTAAACTAGTACTAGATGCCAACTGGGATCTGGAAAAACCCTATTTGTCTACTGACAGGGACTTGTCACTTTGAGTCTATAATATATGGACAAACACTGGCAAAAATGGGTCTTCCCAGACATCAGCGGGATAAACACACGAAGCCACACAGTTCTATGATCTTAGGGTGGTGACTGTGGCCTCTTAGAGGCTAGGGGCTCTCCTGGACGACACAGCACTTGGATACAGATCAGGATGAGACTATAGCTCAGCAGACCTTCCGCCTGCCATATGTGTCCCTACTGACTTGTGAGTTGTTCTTCTGCAACTGTGAGAACCAATGGGAGGCTCCAGAGCCAATGGCTATGGGGTCAGCTGACCTGGGGATGACTCTTGGCCCCTCCCACTGGCTACCATGTGACCTTAGGCAAACGCCCGCTGTCTCTGGGCTTCCTCTCCCTCCCGCCAGTAACAACTCTTCCTTCCATGCTGTCTCCACCACACCCAGCAGGAACCAGCAGCAGGCAAGGCTGCAATGCCTCCACTCTTTGCTACCTGACTCTTCACTGTTATCCTGGAGGACTGGCTTCCACGTGGCTGCCACTGAACCAAAGCAAACCTGACCAAACCTCTTCCAAAAGGCCTCTTTCCTTCCTGGCCTCAGAGGCTTTACCTCCGGACCCAGCCAGAGAGCCTGCTGCCGCCACCAGGCCTGGAGACCCTGTATCCCTGGGGAGTGGTGTGCCCCTTCACCACGTGCTCAGCCTGACACACTTTACCTGCTGGGGCTGTGGTGGGTGTCTAGCTTGAGCATGGGAATCCCACATACAGGCTTTAGTCTCGGCTCCCTCCGTGGCATGAAAAGCCAGGCAAGGTCCTCCCCAGCCTGGGACCTCAGATCTATCACACCTGGCTAGGGGGACCGCAAGAGCTGCACAGCAACTTGTCAGCCCAAGGCACATGCACAGCAAAGGCCTGCAGTAGACACTGCCAGGATTGGTGTGGACACTCAGACAGGAAAGGACCTGCCAGCCCGGCTGGGTTACCCCAGAGTTCCCAAGCTCCTAGGGACACAGTGGCTACTGGAGATCTCACTCCAGGCTTCAGGGTCCCTCAGATTGTCATCAGACCCAAGGGTCATCACCTAGGAGAGCCCTAGGTGGAGACAGAACAAGGCGACACCTGCTCACATGTGGCCACGGAGTGCGGTCTACTGCCCATGAGCCCGACTGTGCCACCAGATTTCCAGCGAAGCCTGGTGACGCAGCACCAAGGCTCACACCCGCTGCCCCCACCCTTTTCTGCACACCTCCTCATCCCGCTGTTAGCCAGGAGCCCCACTCCTGTTAAAAGTGCATCCCTAGTCAGGCACCTGCCTGTGATCCCGGCCCTTGGGAGATGGAAGCAGGAAGAGGAAGAATTCAAAGTCACCCTCAGCTACACAGCAAGTTTAAGGCTAGCCTGAGCTACCTGAGGCTTCTCTCAAAAACAGGAAGAGTGCCTTTCTGTCTGCTGCTCGCATCACCTATGAGAGCCAAAGGGAGAAAGGTGCCGAGTGTCCGTGGTGGCTGAATGGGTACAGAAAACACATTTCCTATGTACAACGGAAAAGTCTTGAAAGGAAAGAAAATTCTGATGCACATTACAACACGGGGGAGCCCAGGGACAGTATGCTAACTGAAAGAAGCCACCACAAAAAAGGGAATTATGTCAGGACAGCATGTGGTGCCCAGAGCACCTGAATCCTGAGACAGAAAGTGGAGATGGTGCTGCCAGAGGCAGGAAATGAGGATGCTAATTAATGGGGCAGAGTTTTGGTTAGCAACAATGGAGAGCTCCAGAGATGGATGGTGGGGTGTTTGTGAGTGGCCCTAATGCCACTCAACTGTGCACCCCAATCATGCCACCTCAGTCTCTCTGCTGGGATGTCACCAAAACTGAAGCCACCACAGGAGGATGGGCAGGGACAGAATTTTTTTTTCTTGGTGCATGTTTACATGGTGTGTGTGCAATTGTGTGTGGAAATGTGTGTGCAGGTGCATGCGCACGCAGGCCTGGGAGAGCCCAGGGTTTGACAACGGTCTCTTCCTCCATCTCCCTCCACCTGATGTAATGAGCCAGGGTCTCTCCATGTTAGTCCGGCTGGCCAGCGTACTCTGGGAATTCCCTGTCTCTATCTCCTGGAAGCTGGAATTACAAGCAGGCCACCATACCCAGCCAGCTTTTACCTACACTCTAGGGATCTAAACGCTGGTCCCCACACCTGCGTGCAAGTACTTCACAAGTTGGGGCTGCCTCCTTGGCTCCAGGCTCTGCTAAATTTTCTATTCCTCTCACTGCTAAGTTCAGTCATGTGTGACAAGCCAGGCCTTGAGCATATCCAGACACAACGAACCTGTCTCTCCACCCCCAGCAATCCCTCCGGCCCAGGTCCACAGCAGTGGATCAGCACTTCAGCATGGGGTTGCTGATTCCCCAGAAGGATTCAGACCAGAGAGGGCCCCTCAGCCCTGCCCTGAAGCTCCCAAGAGCTGCCTGCCTCTGTCTAACTCCCCTGGGTTCCAGCTCCTGCTTTCTGTCTCCCAGGAAGTCTTTTTAGTGCCCTGTCTGTTTGATTTGCCGTACTGGGAAGGAAACCCAGGGCCCCAGAAAAGCTAAACAGTGCTCTAACCACTCAGACACACACCCTGAGCCTGGAAAAATGCTATTGTTCCTTTTGGTGTGTGGGTTTTGTTGGGGAGGGGCTTAGAAGATCTCAGTCTATCCCAGTCTCCCCAGGCTGGCCTTAAACTTGAGGGTGATCCTCTTGCCTCAGCCTCCATCATGAGCTACCACGACTGGTTGAAAGGTGTTCGAGAACAAGGGCCAGTGACATGGTTCATCGGCGAGAGCCTTGCCACCCAGCCTGAAAGCTGAGGGGCATCCCTGAGACCCACATGGAGAAAGGAGAGAAGCTATTTCTGTAAGTCGCCCTCTGACCACCACAAGCTCACAGCAGCACCCCCATCCCTCCAAATGCATATACAAATGTAAAAGGAAGGGAACAAGCTTGGGAAAAAACCACTGCCCCTTTGAACTTCCAAATTACGACAGATGCACGCGTGCACGAGCGCAGTGGAGGATTGCTTCACATTAGTGTGGCCTCACTCTTGACCCCACCCTGAAATCCTAAGCGCTGGCCCAGTCACAGACAGGTGACAGCCTTCATGAGCTGGCAGCCAGCAGAGTCTCACGAGAGACGTTACTCAGATAGATGCAAGGCAGAGCCAACTGCATTGCCTCTTTGTGGACCATCAAGGGACCATGCAGGGGAGTCGCTGGGGGAGATGGGAAAAGCCAGGGACCGACCACAGCAGCCTGGAATAGAAACTGAGGCAGATATTAGCTCTCTGACAGCCACAAGCACTCTGTTGCTCATCAACGGCCCACGGCTAATTGCATGTATGCCCATGCCAGGCTTCCTCCGTGAGACCATGTGCTAATCCACACCTGCCACAGCTGTGGTCAGAAACCTGGGGAGACCCTCAAAAAGAGGCCTCAGCAAAGGTAAGTGCGGCTCTTGGCTCGGACCTGGCCTCCCTCATCTGACCTGAAGCCTTTCTAGACCTCACTTCTATTTCCTATTATACACACATTTCTGTTGCTGTTGTTTTGAAGACAGGGTTTCTCTGTGTAGCCTGACCTGTCCTGGAACTCGCTGTGCAGAGCAGGCTGGCCTCAAACCCAGAGATCCACCTGCCTCTGCCTCCCGAGTGCTGGGGTTAAAGGCGTGCGCCACCACCGCCCGGCCTCCCATACTATACACACTCTTTTTTTAAAAAAAATATTTATTTATTATGTATACAATATTCTGTCTGTGTGTATGTCTGCAGGCCAGAAGAGGGCACCAGATCTCATTACAGATGGTTGTGAGCCACCATGTGGTTACTGGGAATTGAACTCAGGACCTCTGGAGGAGCAGTCAATGCTCTTAACCACTGAGCCATCTCTCCAGCCCCTTATACTATACACACTCTTACAAGTGACAAGATGGTCACTGTGAGGCCACCTCCGGCGGTTATACTTGGCTCCGGAATGACTCTGAGGCTACCTTCATTCCTTTCTTCTCAGAACTCAACCTTGCACAGTCAGCCTTCTTCTTCTTCTTTTTTTTTTTTTTTTTTTGGTTTTTAGAGACAGGGTTTCTCTGTATCTTTGGAGCCTGTCCTGGAACTAGCTCTGTAGACCAGGCTGGCCTCGAACTCACAGAGATCCGCCTGCCTCTGCCTCCCGAGTGCTGGGGTTAAAGGTGTGCACCACCACCGCTTGTCAACACTCAGCTTACTGACTTGTGTAGGATGATACGCTAAGGCCTGAAGTCCCAGTACTCAGAGAGGGGGAGGCAAAGGGGACCAGGAGTTCAGGTCAGGAAGCTGGGGGCTAGCTTAAACTAATGAGACCTTCTCACAAACAAAACAAAACCAAAACCACCCAGAACTTGAGCCCTTGTGCAGAATGAGAAGACAAGGGTCGTTCCAAAATGAAGAACGTTGACATGGTGACAGCAACCGTGGAGCACACCCGCGCCCTTCCCAGCCAGGGCTGGTGCGGAGGCGCCTGCTGCCCAGGCCACCTGCCATGCACTGTCCTTGTCCTCTTGGGTGTGGGACGCCAAAGGATAGCAGGCAAGTCCAGACTTGAAGCTGGACCTCAACATGCTTTCAGAGCCCCTAGCATGTCTGAGATGCTGTCCCCAGATCCTCCCAACATCCTAATCCTGCTGCAGACCGCATGGTCACCAACTCAACAAATATCTGCAGAGGTCTGCTTTGGAGACAGCAAAGGGAGAGACAGAGCCAAGCCCTGGGCCCTCAGCACCATCCTGACTCCAGCCCCTAGCAGAGACCCTGCTTCCCTGCCTGGTCTCCAAGGTGCCTCTGATTCTTTAAAAACACAAACCTGGTCACATTGCTCTGACTCTGCTAAGCCTGTCCCTGCTCTCTGCTGACATAAACCTAGATGCAGTGGGCGGCCAGAAGCCCCAGGCAGTCACATACGTACAAGCCTGCCCACCTGACTCTCGGGTCCTCCCCAGGCCCTGCCCTTCCCATCCCAGGCTTTGGGCTGGGGCTCTCTTTATGTCCTCCTGCTCCTGTCCTGGTTAGGGGGGACCATCTGCTAAGCTCTAGCCACCACCCCAGGCAAACCACTCTGACCCCTTACACAAGCCAGGTGCCCCTGGCCGGTGTCCAGTACCACTGGGACGCTGTAACTGTCTCCTGGCACTTGCCCCAGGGCAATCAAACAGCAGTGTGACCATTTGTGGGCAGTCTTTTTCCCAGATGAACCATAAAGGCCAAGAGGACAGAGCCACACCTGCCTTGAACCTTACCACACATCCAGGACTCATCAGAGTACCAGGCCTGAACTTAGGCCCCAGAAAGCTTGTAGCCCAGCTCCCTGACACCCAACAGCATGCTGGGTCACATAAGAAGCATTGAGCACCCAGAGTTGCCCGGGTCTCTGATCACCTTGCCAAGCTGTAGGTGGAACAGGCACTATTAGGATCCATTGTCACCAAAGCACCACCTACATAGGCTAAGAGCTACTCCTCACACATCCATGTACACACAGACACATGAAATGTAGATATGTGTGCATGCAAGTTCACACGTCTACACGACACACATATATGCATATAGACACATATAAGCGCATACATACTTACACAAATGCATATGCACACACGTGCACACAGACATACACACATACATGCATGTGTATGCTTACAAAAATACATGTGCACACACACACACAGAGGTTTTAGGCAGCATGTATGACTTGGAGCAGCATGTATAAGAGTGAATGGGTTGTAGGCTTTTTCCTCAGCATGGGCAGCAGATACAGCCCCCACAGACCCCCATTTCTCTCTTGTTCATTCTCAGGGTCCTGGGCTCACTGACCACAAATCCTCAATCCTGGGTTCTAGATAAGCAGACAAAGGTGGACCTGTCACAGGGCCAAGTTACCAAGCAGCGTATGGTTTTGTCCACTTTATCTCTATTCATTTAATTTATTCACTTTCAAAAAATGCAACTGGGACCAGATATGGAAGCTTGGACCTTTAATCTCCATATTCAAAAGGCAGAGGCAGGAAGATCTCTCTGAGCTAGAGGCCAGTTCGGTCTACATACAAAATTCCAGGCTAGCCAGGGCTACACTGGGAGATGCTATCACAAAAAGTAAATAATTTTTTTGTAAAGCAAACAAATCAGTCATTTGCAAGAAGCACTTCTGCATGGGCAGACCGGCCACACGGAGACCCGGAGCTGGATCTAGATATGTTTCCTCATATGCGTTACCTATCTTGCTTTAATATGAGATTTGGGGGCCGGTAAGATGACTCGGTGGGTAAAGGCACTGGTCACTCAAGTCTGATGACCTCAGTTCAATAACCAGAACCCACCAAGAGCAAACTCACTCCCTAAAATTGTGTCCTGACCTCTATACATGTTTGGTGGCATGCACACACACTAATAATAGGCTTTATTTTTTTGTTAATTTAAAATGAAATTTAGCTTTGAACCTAATGATATCGCCCACACACCTTACCACCTCCCTCATGATACATGACACTTTAAGAACACCTCTAAGGAAAAGACAGGCTCTGGGCTGGATTCGCCCAGCACTCACGGCTGCCCTGCCCTGCCCTGGCCCTACACTCAGCTAGACAGCTTGGAAAGGCAGGAGTAAGCTCCCCTGGACAACAACTGAACAGATTCGCAATTTGGTCAAATCCCCAAACAGCACTCACTCTGGAAAGTTGTGTTATAGAAAGCAAGGCCTAGGAGAGTCCCTTCTACACAGGGCTGGGATGCTCCTGGACTGGACCCTCTGTGACCCATCCCCAGGTCCTCCCTTCACAGCATCCAGCACCTGCCCACAGCTCAAGCAAGGGATGTGTGCACCTCTTCCCACAGCCCCACTTCTGACACCTTCCCCCTCCAGACTCAGGCCCCCTCCCTGACCTAACCTGAGGAGGAAGAACCCAACAGTGCCTGCTTAACTTTAGCTTCAAAGCCAAATATTGTGGTCAGAACTGCCCAGCACTGGTCTTTGGCAGAGCATCCAATAAACTATTCTTGCTTTTAAAATTTTTATTATTTTCTAGTAATGTGTTCTTTTAAAAAAGCAAGCCATTAAGAAATAAATAAAGCAAAAACTGAAGCCATTTCTCCTCTGCCCCTCCTCCTGGACAGTACTCATGACAGCACACTTCAGTAAACATCCTTCTAGACATCTCTGCGTGTCCACACAGGATGTGCCAGTTTACCATCTTCCCTGCCACGAACCATCCAGATTCCATTTTTGCCCGCTTTGTTGGGGTTTTGTGGTGTTGGAAATGGAAGCCAAGGCCTCTCACACGCAAGGCAAGAGCTCTGCCACTGAGCAGGACCCTAGGCTCATCTTCTAGCGTTATTTTAATGCGACACTGTTATTTCCATGGAAACCTGGTTGTTTGTAATAGCAGTACTCTGTACAGTGGACAGATCTTAATTCTCTCTCCTGACTGCAAGATGCCTGGGGTATTTGTAGCTCCCTGCTGCCATAGTCCCAGGGCAAGATCTTCACAGAGTGGCATGCAGTCCTGACTCATTTCTCCACATGTATGTACTTCCACCCACCCCCAACTAGGCTGGTCACCTATGGTGTCACGCCCAGACTAGGGTAAAGTGTTGTGTAAGCCAGACCCTGAATGCAGAAGCCCTGGACGAAAGGTGCAGCCAGCGACAGCCAGGCTCAGCAGACAGCAGCTAGCGGCTGCCTAGACTGAAGTTTTCTCTCTCCACTCCGCTGATCTACGGTGGGGGCTCCCAGCATTTCCTTCTCATTGCCCTGAACTCCCTGACTGCTGGCGTCCGTGCATCCCCAGAACAGGCCACTTGCTTCTCACTGTCAGAAGGCAGATTCAGACTGGAGCCATGACTTGGTCACAGCTAGACCAGGGGGAGTTCTCCCAGGCTGGGCCACCCCCACCACTTCCCTCCCACCCTGAAGCTCGGAAGCAAGGACTTCCCTCTCCCACTCACCCCGCCCTGGGGCCTCCGCCATTGCCCAACAGATGGGGGAAGCGGCCTTCCGCCCCAAGACAGGAAGCTTAGTCTTCAATTGTTCTGTGAGGCGCTCAGGCCCTGGCTCCGGGAAGAGGCCACATGGCCAGCCAGGACATTCCTCCTGAGGCCATCCACCAGATCTCAGGTGCTGAGCAAACATCCTTGGGCAAGTGGCTTTGGGGTGTGTAGTCTGACTTCTCATCCTCAAATTAGGGCCTCTGAGATCCTGGGGTGCACCCCAGAGATAGCAGGGTAGAAAAAAGTGCAAGCTCCATCCAATGTTACCCCTTGAGTGTCTCTGAGCCCTGTAAGAGATGTGCCTGGCAGCACATGTGTGGGTCAGAAGAGCTCACAAGGCCTCAGGAGCCAAGGCTGCCCTGCTGTGGAAAGGGACCCAAGGAGAGCAACGTTGTGGGGGAGCAACGGCACCACACATGGGTCCTGGTTTATCTCTTGGTCACACAGTACAGAACAATAATCCAATACTCAGGATTTGTAATCCTGATATCTAGGGAGACGGTGCAGGGAGAGCTCCAGGGTGCTGGCTCTGTGCCAAGCACCCAGCACCTTACTCATCTACTCAGTCCACTGGGACAAGAAAGCAGGGAGGAACTAGCATTCCCATTTCAAAGGTGGGCACCATAAAGTCCGACCTGCTCTCCCCCTGCCCCACATAAGCTCATCCTGAGCTACACCATTCCTCACCATGGGCCAGGTCCCCAGAGAAGGGCAAAGTAGGGACAGCACACACAGTGTCTCCCACACAGGCAAGAAACTCTGACTTGTCACTTAGAAGTCTACACCAGCTGACAGGTGGCAGTTGAGGAATTGCGGGGGACAGCTGAGGAGGCAGGTGTCTCCGACAGTTTGGAGGGGGGTTGACTTTGAAAGAACTGTGGGTTGGTCGCTCTCATGTGGGAATGAAAGAGACGCCATTTTCCAGCATTTCCCTACATAGCTGGGCTGTAACTGAGGTGGTGGCTCTCGGGATGGCAATGCTCCATCTCCAATAACTTCAAGTCCAGAATGCCATCCACCAAGTCGTCCTCGCTCAGAGACTAACTTCAACCAGGGATAATGCTGGGGGATATTACGGATTTCAGATAGGCAGTCAGAATTAATATTTCTAATACAAGCCCATTTGTAAAGAATACAAATCCTAATCCAGCCTGGGCCACCTGGCTGTACCCTCCTAAGGCCCAGAGCCTAGAGTTCACTTTAGAGTCCCAGTTAGTATGGGTTGAATCTAATAGTAATTTCACACCCCTTCCAGGGGACATGGGATCCTGTTTGGGGACATTTGTGGTTATTACAAGTTGAGGGTGAGTAGTATACTCAAAGAGGTGGAGCCAAGCATCCTCTGTAATGCCCCCCACCCTGCCAGCCCCAGCTGCCAACGAGAAGTATCTGACCAGGGCACAGACACGGGTAGAGACAATCACCCACTCACTCGGGGTTTAAGAGCTCAGAGACCACAGTTAATACAGTCAGGCGCTGTTTTGTTTTGTTTTTGAAAACAAGGCTCGTGATGCAGCCCTGACTATCCTGTAACTCACAGTGTAGACCAGGCTAGCCTCCAATTTAGAGAGATCTGCCTGCCTCTGCCTTCAGGGTGCTGGAATTAAAAGGTATGTGCCATCGTGTCCAGCCTGGAAGGTTCTTTTAATAACCCCATCTAAAGGTTTCTGCTTACAGTCTGGAGCTATGCAAGGTGGAGTCCAGAGTTCCTGCAAAGCAGCCCTCAGTGTCCATGGGACAGGACGGGGACAGCACCACGTGCAGTGGGACCGCAAGAACAGAACCACTCAGCAAGCCCAAGCTCCGCACTGTTCTGCTGACCAGTCGTGAACAGACAAGTGGCTCCATCCATGGCATTTTCTCCAAAGGACAGTCACCCACACTGCAGCTGGCCCTGCCCCACCTGGGACTTAAAGGTCTGGTGATCTGGGAGAAAGAGCCAAGTCAGGCACTAATCAAGAGAGAGCAAAGAAAATGGCCTTGGCCGCTTTCACCATCCCTGACTGAAGCTATTTTTACAATTTTAAAAGTTAAGAGTGTAGGACCCAGGCTGGGGCAAAAACTCATTACAAAGGGTAGCCAGCATCTTTTCTAGCTCAGTGGCTTCAGCCACTAGGCCTGACTTCACATATTTCTGTCTGGGAGACCTGAAACTGAAATCATATTGAGGCTGCCGGCCACCTGTTTGCAGGATTCTCATGAACTTGGCCTAGTGCTGACTGTGGGGGCAAAGGTTGTCTGAGTAACTCTCTCAATAAACCACACAGAAGGAACTATGATTGGCCTATTTGAGTCAACTGAGGCTCACAGTGGCTATGGCACTTGCCTAGGGTCACATCCTGAGAAGTGACCCCAGAGTTCATCTAACTAGGAACCCAGGACTGGCAATAGTGAGGCACAGTCGCCCCGAGGCTCTTGACCCCCAGGAGCAGCTCAGGGGGCATCAGGGAAGCCATTAGGTTCAGCCTGAGAAAAGCCTGTATGTCTCAGCAAATCTCACGATGCTTTGCAAAGCCAGGAAGAGGTGTGGGACTAGCTGAAGGCTGCTCGGGAAGAGCCTCCCTGGATACCCCTCTCGGAGTAGCTGTGGCTGCAACAGTCTTAAAAGAGGAAGGACTCTACCCAGTGACCCATGTGCCCCAATGGTCTTAGGCCATCAGGGTGACAACCCAGTTTCAAATCATATCCCCTCTTCCTGTTTCCTTTAGAGCTCAGGAGTCGCCAAATGGAGAAGGCACATTTGTTGGCCTGTGTCGGGCCATCCTTAGCCCCGGTGAACCAGGTTATCCTGGATATCCATCACTCTCCAGCAGACCCCTCTTCCCCACGTGCACAGCTGAGAGGTGAGGCCACACAGAGTGGACACCAAGGACCATGACACAGTATCCATGAGCCATCAGAGGTCAAGCCAGGGACTGTCCGCCAGGGGACCACTGGGTCGTAGCGGCTTTCACGGCTGTTTCTGTGAGCATGATTTCCACATGGGGGATGGTCCTCTTTGGGACCAGAGAACATGCAAAACATGACACAGGGGCCTCAGGGTCCCTGTGGAGATCTATGACATCTTAGGTGACCAAACCACGGAGATGAAGCCAGTGCTCTCCTCTAGCTGTTCCTACCCCATTGGAGGAACACCGGATGCTAACCCTTAACCTCTACTGGGAGACAAAGCTGCACACTGCAGAGTGGATTTCTGAAGTCCCTCTCGGACACGCGCACGCTGCCACCAGCCACCGCCACTAACAATGGCAAAGCTGTCCTCGGCAGCTTTCTGTGGTTCCAACCCACCCCCCCCCAATCCCATGCCCCAGACAAGTCCAGGCCCCACCACAAGGTCTTCTACAAAGGTGTGTGGAAGCTTCAGAGGCCTCCACCACTCCTGCCCACCTCAGGGGTTCCTGGAGGCCTGAGCCTGGGTTAGGGTGGTGCCTTCTCTGGTTACCCCCGGTAGCCCAGGCACTTGCTTTACCAAAGAGGCACAGGTTCCTGTTTTCTCAGCATCGTTCCAGGAAGGCCAGACCAACTCTGGGCACCAGGGACAATAGCACAGCAGGTCTAACTGAGCTAGGACCCTAATCAACAAGTAAAGGCTCCAGAGAGTTGGAGACCCCTGTGTCCCCAAAACTCCTGCTCCAGCACCCCCCACCTTACCCTGCAGCTTCCCCCACCCCCAGTATGTCCCCCCAGTACTCACATGCCCTGCTCCCCATACTGGTTGTAAAACTCCATATGGCTGCATGCCTGAATCCAGCCAACGATCCAGGTCTCCTTCTTGGGGATGGGCGGCATGACCACCTGGGCTGAAGCCCGGAAATGGGGTGTCCGGTAGCGCAGTACGACGCTGGAGGACTCATCAATGCTGGTGGGGATGGGGTCGATGGAGGCTTTCACATCAATCACCGTAATTCCTTCCCGGAAGACTCTGGCTTTGCCTCCGATGCTCTGAATACAGCCCATGGCACACAGGACCGCTCTAATCTCCAGGAAAGGCCAGCAGTCCCAAAAATAACAGGGCATTGAAAGGATGGAGGTTGCAGGACCCAGCGTAGAGTGCGCAATCTAATCTCAAAGCTCAAAAGCGAGATCCATAGGATAGAGAATTTACTGAGTGGAGGGGGCTTGCATAGCACTATTGGGCCTGATTATAAATATGGATTCTGCTGCATCTCAAGAGCCCTGGGCTCCCTCTTCTAACAGTGGGCAAAAGCCACCGATATTCTTTGGGTTTAAAAAAAGAAAAGTTTGCAGTTTAATGGATAAGCATGTTGTTCTGACATCCAGCCCTGCGTCCTCACACTTGGGGATGGTAGCTCGGACACTCTCCCTGAAGTCTTCGGAGGAAGCAGACTAGCGCTGGCAGGCACATAAATAAGGAAGGCTCGGTCCCCGCGCGGTCGCGCCACCCTCGCTGCAGAACGCCGACTTCCTGCCCTTCTGCCTTCCGCACCCGCTCCCTGGGACACACGCGCCCTCCCGGCGGGGCCCAATCAATTGTAGCGTGAGCTCTCGTTCAATCGGCAGAGGTCTGGCGCCCTGCGTTGCCAGCACCCACGCGCGGTTCCAAAAGGCGCGCTCCGGGCTAGGCGCTCTTCGGGTCCCCTCCGGCGCCCACTCGCGCGCTCCTTTGCTACTGTCGCTGTTGCCGCCGACCGCCGCGTGGGGCCCCGGGGCTGCGCTTGGGTGTCCGCCGCCGCCTGCTTCGCCTCGGCCGCTGAGGACCTGCAGAGAGGTGGAAGGGACAGGGCGTCAAAGTTGAGCCGAACTTTACTGCGGGGGACGCGAGGGCGCGGCGATGCGTGTGCGCCTGGCGCGGGCTGCGGAGCTGACAGCGCAGCTCTGGGCGGTCTCCCCGGAGGTGGCGCCCCCCCCTCCGCCCGCCCCGTCAGTGGCCGCCGCACGACTGCGCGCACCAGCGAATAATCGCCTCCCGTGACATCTCCGCTGACACCCCTCTAGCCCGGGGGCGGGGTAAGGGGGTCGGTCAGACTGCCACCGCAGTGGGTCACTAGGACCTCCCGGCCCTCGTGCTGTGTTTTACCACCAAGCCACAATAGTGGAACGCCCCTTCTCTCTCGGGTCTCTCGGTCCTCCGGGGTCGCAGTGCCATCCTCAGGGTGGTCCTCTCTGCCGTGAGGCCCTTAGCCGGCCGAGGTGGCTCGACCCCAAGAGGGCGCGCTGTCCCCTGTCCCCCAACCCCGCCCCGCGCCTCTTGCCTCGGTTTCCCCTCGCCAGCCGCTAGCCGCAGCGGAGCACAGCGTCGGGGGCGTGCGCCTCTGCCCGGGAACTTTGGCACTCACCTCCCCACCCAGGGGGCGTCGCGAACTCACCTGCCCCTAGGGCCGCTCCGGGTGCCGGGTCACTGCCCTCCGGACGTCCCGACCCCTCCGCCCACACGTTCTCGGGGCGCCCCCCTCCCCTGGGTAGTCCACGGCTCTATTAGGGTCTGGGGATGGCGTGGGCGCCCCGGGTCCCCAAGCCCCTCCTCACTCCCGGGCTGCTGTGGGGGATGGCCGGGGGCGGAGGGCTGAGGCTCGGGGCTCTCTCGCCCCTACCCCGAGCGCCTCCTTATTTTATGATCATTGTGAGCGTGCTGTCGCCGCTCTGCCCCGCCGCCGCGCCGCAGCCGCCTGGCGCGCCCTCGCTCTGCTGCAGCATCGGAAAGGCAACCAGGTCAAACTTTGCAGAAACTCGGCCCCTGTGCCGGCCTGGCCCCCGCGTTCGCCCGCAGCCGAGCGACAGCGCGCACCGGCGCACGCAGGACCGCCGCTCTCTCGTGCGCCCCGCGGGATGCAGGTCCGCAGGCGGCGGCCGGCGGACGGGCGCCGCCTCCTCGGGCCCGCCCGGCTCTCCACCCTCGCTCCCGCACTCAGCGCGCCCTCCCCCCTGGTTATCCCTCTCTCCCTCTTTTCCCCCCTCTCTGCAGCTGCTGGGGGAGTTGAGCCTCTTCTTGCATAAACGACATTTCCTTTTTTGCTAACCCTAGGAATTCTGGGTAGTGTAGTCCTGCGTCTCACTCCAGTCGTGGGTGGGGGGTACTCCTACTGCCCTTTGACTTCTGATGTCAAGGGGGTTTCCAGTTCAGAAGACCTAGGGCACTGCCCTGGAAATCCTGTCTGCCTGGGTTGGCGGTTGGGTGGAGACTGTGGAAGCTTTGGGAGGCCTCAAGGTTTGGTGGGTGGGAGAATTTAGTTCCCCAGTGTTGGTCCTTTGCAGCTGTAGGATGTTCGGACAGTAGTTGTCCCCAAGTGTATGAGAAGTGTTCATTCATCAGACACTCTGAGTGGGAAGGCTCTTTATGTACATCTCGCAGAGAAGGAAAAAAAATTCAGAATAGGAAGACTGAAAAGATCGGCCTACCACCCCAACCTGGCAGGGCTCCCTGCTGAGACCCTCTGGTGGTCTCAGAGATAAGGTTCAAAAGGAGTTTATCCCCAGGCAGCAGTGGGACAACAAGAACCTAAGTAGCCTCGAGCCTTAGCTCCACCCCTGCCCCACCCCGCAGTTACCTTAGCTCCACCCCTACCCC
>PVIU01027411.1:0-20644 GCA_004026605.1 Ondatra zibethicus | reverse complement strand
AAAAAATGTGACTAAACATTGTTTTTTAGTGTCTAAAATTTCTTTTCAAGCC
This sequence comes from Ondatra zibethicus, assembly GCA_004026605.1. Taxonomy (NCBI): domain Eukaryota; kingdom Metazoa; phylum Chordata; class Mammalia; order Rodentia; family Cricetidae; genus Ondatra; species Ondatra zibethicus. The sequence continues at coordinate 20,592 of PVIU01027411.1, read as the reverse complement.
TTCTCAGGTTTTACATGGATTTAGTCCACCACATTGGTGCCAGTTTGTAATAGGAAGGCTGCTTGCTTGTCCCAGCCACCCAGACTCCCATAACAATCACACAGAAACTGTATTATTTAAATCACTGCTTGGCCTATTATCTCTAGCTTCTTATTGGCTAACTCTTACGTCTTAATTTAACCCATCTCCATTAATCTGTGTATCACCATGAAGTCGTGGCCTACCAGCAAAGTTACAGCATGTCTGTCTCTGTCGGAGGATTCATGGCTTCTTTTTGACTCCATCTCCTTTCTTAGTTTTCCTCACCTAGCTCTATTTCCCTATAGCTCTGTTGTAAGCCCAAAACAGTTACTTTATTTATCAATGGTAATCACAGCATACAGAGGGAAATCTCGCATCAACCTGCAAGATAGTGTAACACTCTGTAGTATAAAGGAAGAGACTGGTTTGTATGGCTGACATTACCCAGCTGAATACAACCTAATAAGATTCACAGTGAGAAAGTATATATCCCAAATTCAATCTGTCTCTTTGTTCTTACTGTACGGATTCCTTATTGAACAAACTATAGTAAAAGCCAAAAGCCAGAGGTATCTGTTGATGGGGGAAAGATATGATAGAAAATAGAGAAGGAAAAATGGAAGATTGGTGTAAGATAAGGCATATAAATACCAAATGAAAAGCTATTCTACTTTCTAATCAGATCTTAAATCATGAACTCTTGGAAAAAGTATTAGAACTGTAAAAACTTCTTCTAATAATTATTGTTTGATTTTATAAACTTCTGGATTATGTTTCCCTATATTGGTTATATTTTAAATGACCTGATCTTACATGGTAAAATATCTGCATATTCCAATTGAATCATATTGAATAGGAAGCATACAATGAATGAATTTTAACTGATTTGCATATAAGAGAAGACCTCACCTGAGAAATAGACACATGTCACTTAGTCAAGTGATACTGTCTCACAGTAAACAGAAAAGTCCCATCCTTCTACTGTCAGTCATTCAATTATTAATCTATTGTGACTTTTGCTGACAGTAGAGATCTCTTCTCTGACAACAATAAAATGGGTTTTCTGGGGATGTTTACCAAAGCTTGAAACTTTCATGATGAAATGACTGGTTAAGATGGTGTTGATGGCATCTGACCAGAGTCATCCATCACCAATCCTAGGGAGCAGGGAACTCTAATAGTGCTGGTTTTTTTCAATCTATTTTATGCAGCCATGCTTGACTATTCAACACAAGACCTCAGGGTTGATATTAGGATATATTTTGATCTCCTATAAAGATTTTCCACTTCAATAATTTGCAATCCTCCTAAAAGTCCTTGAGGCAATCGTTCATGAACTACTGCATTCCAATGACAACATACCAAAAGATGGTCTAAAATGGGTTTCAGAAAACCGTGCTGGCTTATGTAAAATGTTGGTTAAAAGCTGGAGAGTTCTTCAACCAAGCTAGGTTTTAATACCAAAATCTTAAAACATAATTTTAGGATGGTTAACTTACTAATATTCTACAGATACATAGTATTATTTTGTAAAAACATATTTAGAACTAGAAGTATTTTCATCAGTAACTTTATTAATTCATAACAAGGGAAAATTAATCAAGTCTCCTCAGTGTAAAATTTCAGAACACCTATAGACCAAGTTAACAATGGGTTTGATTGAATCTTTGACTTCCTCCTAATAGCCACATAACTGTTATTTATTGAGATTATCCATAATATGATCATCTGATCCTACTATGTACAAAATGGAAGAGATCTGAGAATTTATTTAACCAAATTCTCTCATTTTACATTAAAAGGTAGTTGAATCAGTTAATAGCATATTGATAACTGATTATAATAGTTAGACTGTGTTGAAAGCCACTTGTATAATCCAGTCTATAAGATAGTACCTGCTGATTCTTCCCTTCTGATGTTCATAACCTATGAAAACTCCTCCCATGAAGGTTATTGTATGCAAATCAGAGATAAAAATTGATCATTTTACTTCTAAGGTACTGGGATTTTTCTTAAATTATATTCTCCTGGGTGAAGTCAGCTGCTTTGTCTAATTAGCATTAAGAAGAGTCCCATGTGAGTTTGTGATCCAAGAGAAGCTAAACAATAAGGTGAACCCAAAGGAAAACATATATAGATCCTCCTGGAAATTGAAAGCAGACAAGATCACCAGGCAAAAGTTGGGAGCATGGGGGTCGGGGTGGGGTGGGGGAAAGGGAAGAGGGGGAGAGAGAAGGTAGAAGGGGAGGTCTGAAGAGAGCTTGGGGGAGTCAGATGGTTGAGATGGAGGAAGGGCGGATATGGGAGCAGGGAAGAAGATATCTTAATTAAGGGAATCATTTTAGGGTTGCCAAGAGACTTGGCTCTAGAGAGGTTCCCAGGTTTCCAAGGGGATGTCCCCAGCTAGGTCCTTGGGCAGTAGAGGAGTGGGTGCCTGAATTGGCCTTGTCCCATAGTCACACTGATGAATATCTTGACTATCACCATAGAACCTTCATCTAGTGATAGATGGAGATAGAGACAGAGACCCACATTGGAGCACTGGACTGAGCTCCCAAGGTCCAGTTGAGGAGCAGAAGGAAGGAGAAGATGAGTAAGGAAGTCAGGACCCTGAGGGGTTGGTCCAGCCACTGAGACAGTGTGCCTGAGCTAATGGGAGCTGGACTGGGACTGAACGAGCATGTGAACAAACCGGACTCTCTGAATGTGGCTCACAATGGAAGCTGACTGAGAAGGCAATGATAATGGCACTGGGATTTGTTACTACGGCATGTACTGGCTTTTTGGGATCTTAGTCTGTTTGCATGCATACCTTGCTAGGCCTGGATGGAGGGGGGAGAGCCTTGGACTTCCCACAGGACAGGGTACCCTGCCCTCTCTTAGGACTGGAGGGAGAGGGGGAAGGGGAGGGGGAAGGGGAGTAAGGGGAGGAGGGGAGGAAGTGGAAATTTTGAATGGTATTACTTGTAAAGCAATAAAAAATATTTACATTTATAACCAGACTGATGATGTCCTGAGCCTTGGTCACGGAATCTTCATTATTCAGCAAACAGTTAATGTAATGTCTCATGGCTGGCTGGTCAATGTACTGAGAACATGTAACTGTTGAGTTCTCAGCCTTGAAGAGAATACTCATAACACCCCTTAAAACGTTTAGAAAACAGGGCACACACGGAAAAGTCAAATGTTGCTGCTATCGAGCACATTGAGATGAAAATAAGTCATACAGCTTAGAAGTAATTTTAATGTAAAGCCTGCCCTTGGAACCGGGAACCTCGCCCAACCAGCTTCCGTGGATTCATCTGGACCCTGGTGATGAATGCAAAGGCCAAGTGATGAGAAGGGTGGCCATGGAAAACTGTCATGTCAACTTAAAAAAGTCATGTCATATGTAAACTCATAGTATGTAATACAGCTTTCAGAAGGCCTGCCCAAGACTGAGCCTATAAATATTCATAGACTTGGGAGGAACTCATGAGGGGGGAAAACCTTGGAAGGGAACTCTAGACAGCTGAGGCCTGCAGTGAGAGGAAAGTCATTGTCTTCAGCTTTGGAGCCACTGACAATATTACAGTAGACAACTCTACAACTATGCCCACATAGATAACCTAAAAAAATCCATTGGATCCAAAAACAAAAAGACATGAAATTGGGATGGGGACTTCCTAAATACAAAAGACTTTGTGGGAATGGGAAAAAGATAAGACAGAGGGTCAATGAGTGTGACCAGATGTATTATACACATATATAAAATATGTATTGAATAAATTAATAAGAACAAAAGCAAAAAAAAAAAAAGAAGAGTCCCAGGTGAAAAAGAACTAAGTACTGTAGTCAGCTGCCAACAAAGATCTGACAACATTCCAAGTATGTGGACATGCTTGGATCTCCATATTCCCAACTTTTTATGTCACAAGGTGGCTACAGTACAAATGACTGTCTTTCCTACATTCTCATTAGAGAACCTGTCCTGAAACCTCTGCATTAAGTCACTTTGAGATTCTAAACTTAATCTTAAAACTAAGTAAGGCATTGATTTTTAACTGTTAGGCAAAAGGTTTTGGAGAAATTAAGGTTTTAAACACTAGAAGAGTCTTTTCCTCAGACTGGTAGGCAATGGTGAAATGAAGGATTATGACTAATATGGAAAAACTGTCTATGGTTGTAGTTAGCAACTCATGGCTATTCAGACCCATTGTTGTGGACTAAGAAGAGGTAACTCCCAGATTTTAATAATAGTATAGGTATCTATCCTAGATAGGGTTACTATTGCTGTGGACAAACACCATGACCAAAAGAAAGGAAGTCATGACAGGAGCTCAAACAGTGCAGGAACCTGGAGGCAAGAACTGATGCAGAAACCACAGTGGAGTGTTGTATGAGGCAAGCAGGCCGTGTCCTGGCCACCCTGCTAGCTTACACCTGAAATAATCACACAAAAACTGTATTAATTAAATTACTGCCTGGCCCATTATATCTAGCCTCTTCTTGGCCAACTCTCACATACTGATCTAATCCATTTTTACAAATCTGTGTAACACCACAAGGTTGTGGCTTACCGGGGAAGATTCTAACCAGTGTCAGTCTCAGGCAGGAGCTTCATGGCGCCTGCCTCACTAGTCTTCTTCCCAGCATTCTGTTCTCTCTACTCTGCCCACCTAAGTGCTGCCCTATCAAAAGGCCAAGGCAGTTTCTTTATTCAACCACTGAAAGCAACACATAGACAGAAGAACCTCCTACATCAGTGGAGTGCTGCTTCCTAGCTAGCTCATCGGGGCTTGCTCTGTTTAATTTTTTTTAATGGAACCAACAGCTCCAGTCCATGAGTGGCACCACCTACAATGTCCTGGCAATAGAAATATTTAAGAAAATGCCTAACATGCATCCCTGCAGCCTGATGTAATATAATACGGGTACATTTTCTCAACTGAGGTTCTCTCCTCTCTAATGGCTGTATAAAGATGATATAAAAACCAGACTACTCAATATTTGTGTAATCATGCTTTTCTTCACAAGAAGGAGTTTCATATTACCTTTGATTATTAAAGGTATATGACTGCCTGCATATTGAGTCACTATTCTACTGTCCTATTATAATTTTGTATCCTGTATTGAATAGAGAGTCAATCCTATTATTGTTTTATAATTTTCCCTATCCTTTGTATATTAGGGACTTTTTCTTGCACAGAGCTAAATGAATATATGTGCTGTGGTCAGCACATTATCCATAGCTGTACAGATATCCATTCACATTTTGTCTTTTGTTATATATCATTTATTCTCATGATTGTTAGATATTTAGGTGTGGCGTGTCTTGACCATGGAACAGTATGTATGGCTCAAAAAGAGATGTAGCCTCTAGTTTTCTTAGTTTTACACTGAGAGGCTTAAGAAACTGTAATTGTTATGCATTTCTTACCCACTTTTTCCATGCTCTACCCTAGTGAGTTTTTGTAAAAATAAAAGCTTTCTCTTCTTATTTTTCTCTGACTTTTAACAGAACAGAATAGTCCTTTAACCATTTACTGCCTTGATTGCTTATTGCTTCTATCACAACACTGTATTTGAACTTACGGTACCAACTGACATTATGCCTGTTTTTTTAAGATAGTTAATTATACTATCATGTAACCTTTCTGCAAAATTATGTCTATTAACATATGGGCTTTCTTTTATCTGGGACTTAAGATGATGGATCTCTGTTAACCTATGTTTTCACTAAAGGCTCTATTGAGCAGACTCACACAACACAACCATATGTGTTGAAATTTAGAATTGTGTGAAATTCTTCAGTTTCTTCCTAAAAAGTAATATTTGAAGTTCCTACTGCAGTCTTGGTGAGATATATACACATTCTCAGAATTGTGCTGGCATTGCATAGGGCCTTGATAACTCATTCTTCTTTAAGTCAATAAAACTTAGCTTTACTTAAAATATTTTTTGTGAAATTTTTTTATGAAGAGTACAATATCCTTGGTTCTATTATTTTCAACATATTTAAGACATCTAGGACTATTTACAAAAGAAACCTTAAGAAATTGCTATACAGTCATGGGACAGAGAGGTACATCGATTGCCATGTCCAAATAATTCCACAGTAAGAAATGAATAGAGGCAATGAATCCTAGTAACTTTCAAAGTGAAAATATATTTTAACACAAAATGTATAGATTCAACAAATTGACTTTTCCACTCCAACTATATTTTCTTCTTTACTTTGAGAACATATGCATAATTATATTTTTCAAGAACCTACCTAATACAAAATATTTTAAAGTACAGAATGAAAAAAGTTTGTTTAAACCATATAATTTATAACTTTGCAACAGAGCTTTTCATTAAAGACTAGACTTAATAATTAAAGTGTTCATGAAATATCAGTTAATGCACATCCACATGTCACTGGCTGTTATAGACAATTTGGAGTTCTTCTCATTGCTATCAAAACAAATGATCTCTCTGACCCTTCATTTTTCAAGTTATACATACACATAGTCAAAATATTGTTCTGCTGTCTACTATATGCATTAAATAATCCACTATGCAGGGTTATGGGATAAGAAAGGTAATGAAAGAGAAAATAATAGAAATATGAGTACAGACTTCAATTTATACTTCAGTTTAAAACCAAGTTCAATTTTTCTTATAGTCGAAGCACAGACAAATGAGCCAAAATTGTGCAGGTTGGTTTTATACCAACATAACACAATCTTGAGTCAAATGAGTGGAGGGATCCTCAATTGAGAAAATGTCTTCATAAAGTCACGTTGGAAGCATGGTGTAGGAGGTCCTTCTTTCTATGTGTTGCTTTCATTGGTGAATAAAGAAAACTGCCTTGGCCTTTTGATAGGGCAGAGATCAGGTAGGCAGAGTAGAAAGAACTGAATGCTGGGAAGAAGGCAGTGCAGCAGCCACCATGGTTCTCCTGCCTGAGACAGACGCTGGTTAGAAATCTTTCCCAGTAAGCCACAACCAAGGTGACATACAGATTATTAGAAATGGGTTAAATGAATATGTAAGAGTTAGGCAAGAAGAGGTTAGAACTAATGGGCCAGGCAGTAATTTAATTAATACAATTTCTGTGTTATTATTTCGGGGCTTAAGCTAGCCATGTTACCAGATGCCAGGCAGTGGGACTGTGGCCTGCCTGCTCCTCTCTTACTACCCAGTGTGGTTGGCTAACTCCAAGTAAAACCTGAGAGGGCTTGAAAAGAAATTCTAGACACAAATAGAGAGTTTAACACAGCTTTTTGCTGTTTGCATGCCGCAGAGAGATTTCCTGACTCGGCAATAGCAGCAGGAATAAAGCTGCACCGTTTTAAAGCGAGGCTTCCTGGGCCCTGCCGCCAGGGCAAACTCCAGCTATGGAGAATTCCTGGGCTCAGATGTTTGTGTGCCCACTCGCGACTGGGAGTATGGTAGCTGAGACCATGCCTGTGGCTCAGCTCTTCCTGCCTGGGTAGGCAGCGGGATGGCAATATGGACTTGTTGTGTGCCTGGAACTGCATGTGGCTCAGGGGCACCAAATGGCTCTGAGATAGGAGCAGCTCTGCCATGCTGAACTGTGCTGATCTCAGGCTGGAACTATCATAATTATCATAATAACAGCACAGTTAAGGTTTAGACTGGACATGAAACAGGTGGTACCATATTACCACTACATGGCACAACTTAAGTTTTTAAGAAGTTCTTAACATTTTAGAAATGCTCCTGGATAGTAAAGAATTTCAGATTCACAATAGGACAGATTCAGAAATAAAAGACCTCTAAATGGGTCACAGTGTTGGATGGCTGTACGTAGGCTTGGGAGAGAAAAGAAAGAGAGTCTAGAGAGTCATGAAATGAAGTTAATGCTTAAAAAAAAGGGGGTAAATTCTTTAAAGAGACAGAGTACAGATAGTTATAGATTAAAAAAAATAAGCCACGTAAAAATGGAAAATTCACAGAATGTCTGGATTATGTATTTTATTGTGTTTTCTTTATTTTTTTTTACTGTAAAGGAGCTAAGTACAGAAAGAATTTTCATTGTATGAGCTGCCAAACTAAACCAACATATATGTTCCAAAGGTATCATGACTTCCAAATTTGTGTCTAAGGATATGGTGCTTTGGAAAAGAGGTTCTTCTTTTATTTGCACAGAGGATGAGAACCTGTGGAGTGCTTCCAGACCAATAATATGGTTTCATGGACCATGCCCTCATGAAAGGTCACTGTGAACACCTTCAGAAAATTATTTCACTCAACTGCCAACTGAGATGAACCTACCACACAGGTTAAACCATGAAAGGCCTGATTAACAGCTCCCCCATTCAGCACGAAGCAGTTTGGAGAGAAATATCTGCACCCATATTCCCAAATATTGTTTATAAATGTTCTTTTACATTTATAGGGGGATATAATATAGATATGAATAATTTGCATTGGTATAAATCTTGATTTATTGACACACCTTTAAGGTCAATTTTGTTATATATATATATATATATATATATATATATATATATTTCTGATCTTGATTAAGGTATTGTGATTGTGTAGTTCATTTAAAAATGTAATGCATAATTAGGAAATATAGGTTGTTAATAGATAATCATCTATAATAATCAAGCTTGTAGTCATGTTAGTTAGATTTTCTGCATATATAAAGATATATTTCAGTTAAATAGAAATTCTTCATTATCTCTCAAAGACTACAGAATATAGCATTTTAAAAAATTTTGTAACTTAGGGCTTTTCATGACAATGAGATACGTCTGCTCCTGGCAGCACCAATCTACTTCAAGAGGAAGATGGGCATCGAAGAGGCTCCTTATGGAGTTTGTTAGCCATTTGGGCAAGAAACTGCTCTTGCCTGGACTCTTGCATAACTGAACACAAAGAACCCACAGAAAGAGGACTGCTGAACTTGCCTAAAGGTGAGATGATCCTTCAGGGTTCCTGATTCATGAAAGAGTCTGCGAGACATTCTGCAGGATACAGAAGAAAGTGACTGAACTGTCTTTGAAATTTCCTGCTTCATGGAAATGTCTGCTGGAGATTATGGGTCTGTAGGCTGAAGATGGATGCCCCAACGGTATAGAAGAACTTTGGGTGACTGTACAGGCAGTGAGATGTCTGTCATTTCTAAAGTTTGGATTTCTTGTTTACTTATGTAATATTTTATCTCTCTGGAGTCTTTGATGGAGTTGAAGAATGGATAGTTATAATTATAGTTTTCCTTAGTTATGATAAAAAATAAAGTAGATATAAATATGGTAACTGTAGTTCTTGCTTGATAACTATTTTTGTTATATGAAATTTTACTATGTTAAAGTGAAAGCCTTTTTTTTGTTTAAACAGAATAAGGAGAAATGGTGTAGGATGTCCTTCTTTTCAGGTGTTGCTTTCATTGGTGAATAAAGAAAACTGCCTTGGCCTTTTGATAGGGCAGAGATCAGGTAGGCGGAGTAGAAAGAACGGAATGCTGGGAAGAAGGCATTGTGGGAGCCGCCATGGTTCTCCTGCCCAAGAGGGACGCTGGTTAGGAATCTTTCCTGGTAAGCCACGACCTCATGGTCACATACAGATTATTAGAAATGGGTTAAACGAATATGTAAGAGTTAACCAAGAAGAGGTTAAAACTAATGGGCCAGGCAGTGTTTTAAATGAATACAGTTTCTGTGTAATTATTTCAGGGGTTAAACGGCAGGAGAGAACAAGGGGTTCTTCGCTGGGCGGCTGGGAACTAGGTACCGGAAACGGAGCAGCCACTCCTCTTACTACAAAGCAGGCAAGCCTGTATGCCATTTTCTTTTCTTTTTAAAAATTTATTCTTCTGTCATATATTACATAGTGAGTGCAGTTTCCCCCTCTCTTCTCCCAACCCCTTCCCTCCTATAACCTCCCCACTCCTCCAGATCCACTTTTCCATTTCTCTTAAGAAAAAGGCAGGTCTCCAAGGTGTATCAACCAAATGTGGCATACCAAGTTTCAATAACTATAGATAACTTCAATCATATTATGTATGGACAAGGCAACCCAGTAGGAGGTAAGGAGTCTCCAAAGCAGGCAGACGCATCAGAGAAAGCCCCTGGTCTCAATGTTTGGAGTCCCACAAGAAGAACAAGTTACACAAGCATATCATATATGCAGAGTGCCTAGGTTAGACCCTTGAAGGCTTTCTGGTTGTCACTTCAGTCTGTGAGGTCTGTAAGCCCAGGTTGTTGATTTTGTGGATTTTCTTTTGGCATCCTTGACCCCTCTGATACAATCCTTCCTCCTGTTCTTCCACAGGATTCCTAGAGATACATCTAATATTGGGTTGTGGGTCTCTGCATCTGCTCTCATTAGTGGCTGGGTGAAGCCTCTCTGAAGAGGATTATGCTAGTTTCCTGAATATGAGTATACCAGAGTGGCATTAAGAATCATGTCACTGACTTTTTTCCATTAATATTTGGTTCTATTCTAGGTCTCTGGCTTTTCCAGCCTCTGGTTTCTGGACCTTCAGGCAGTACCAAAAGTGGGCTCCTTCCCATGGCATGGATCTCAAGCTTAAACAGTCATTGCTTCTTTGGATTTCTTCTGTATGCTATATTCCCTTTTTTTGTTTCTGATTTTGTTAATTTTGATATCCTTTATCATTTATTTAGTTTGGACAAGGGTTGTCTATTTTGTTGATTATCTCAAAGAACCAATTCTTTGTTTCATTCTTCTTGTGTTGTTTCTATTTTCTTGGTTTCATCCCTCAGTTTGATTATTTTCTGCCATCTACTCTTTATGGATGAACTTGTTTCTCTTTGTTATAGAGCTCTCAGGTATGATGCTAAGTTGTTAATAATAGAGCTCTCTATTTTTTTAATGAAGGTACTTATAGCTATGAATTTTCCTATTAGCACTGTTTTATGTGTCACATAATTTTGGGTATGTCATACATTCATTTTCATTGATTTCTAGGAAGTCTTTAATTTCTTTTATTTCTTGCTTGACCCACTGGCAATTTTTTAGAGTTGTTCAGCTTCTATGAGTTCACATGATTTTTTGCAGTTTGTGTTGTTATTGAACTCAACCCTTAATCCATGGTGATCAGGTAAGATACAGGGGGTTGTTCTAATTTTTTAATCTATTGAGACTTGCTTTGTGGCCAATTATGTGGTCAATTTTGGAGAAAGTTACATGTAGTGCTGAGAAGAAGATATATTATTTGGCCTTTGGGTGAAATATTCTGTTGATATCTGTTAGGTACATTTGAGTCATAACATCTATTAGTTTCATTATTCCTCTCTTTTGTTTCTGTCTGGATGACCTGTCCATTGGTAACAGTAAGGTGTTGACATCTGGCACTTTAATGTGTGTGTTTTGATATGTTATTTAAGCTTTAGTAATGTTTCTTTAACAAATGTGGGTGTATTGTATTTGGGGCAAAGATTTTCAGAATTGAAACATCATATTGGTAGATTTTTCCTTTGATAAGTATGAAATGTCATTATATCCTTCCCCATCTTTTTTGATTAATTCTGGTTGGAATTAAATTAAATATAATATTTGTTAGATATTAGGTTAGATTGGCTGTACCAATTTGCTTCTTCGGTTCAATGGATTGAAGATTTTTTCCAATCTTTATTCTGAGTTTATGTCTATCTTGATGTTGAGGTGTATTTTTCCTCTGCATTAGAAGGATGGATCCTGGTTTTGCATCCAATTTGTTAGCCTGTGTCTTTTTATTGAAGCATCGAGTTCTTCAAAGTGGCGTGCTATTAATGACCAATGACTGTTAATTCCTATTATTTTCTTGTTGGTCGTAGTGGTGGTACTTTGTGGTGTGTGTGTGAGTGTCTGTGCGTGTGTGTGTGTGTGCATGTTTTATTTGGGTTTTGCTGGTGTAAATTATTTATTTCTTGTGTTTTCATGGATGTGGTTAGCCTCCTTGGAATTGAGATTTCCTTCTAGAACTTTCTGTAGGGCTGAGTTTGTAGATAGATATTGTTTAAATTTGACTTTTTTAAATAAACAAATTGAGGAAAATACAAATCCACTAAAGAAAGCTAAGAAAGCCAGAAAGAACAAAGAGGTGAAAGAAATTAATAAAACTTTTTCGAGAACTGAAAATCAAAATAGAAGCAATAAAGAAAACACAAACTGAGGGAATCCTGGAGATGAAAATCTAGGTAAGTAAACAAAATCTACAGATTGAAATATCACCAACAGAACACAAGAGAATAAAGAAAGACTCTCAGGCATCTGTTTGCTCCATCTACAGTGATTGAAAGTTTTGCTTGGTACAATAATCTGTGCAGGTTTCTGTTGTCTCTCAGAGTCTAGAACCATTTGTCAAGGCCATTCTGGCTTGTAAATTCCCAAGTGAGAAGATGAGTATTATTCTAAAATATCTTCTTTCATATGTTATGAATATTAATATGTTATTTGGCATTTTCCCTTGCAGCTTTCAATATTTCTTGCTTTTTTCTCTATGTCTAATGTTTACATTACATGGTCAATGGACTTTTTTTCTGGTGCAATTGATTTGGTGTTCTTTAAGCCTCTTGTATCTTTATAGATATGTCTTTCCTTAGACCAGGAAAATTTTCTTCTAAGATATTGTTAAAATATTTTCTGTGCCTTTGTGCTAGGATTCTTCTTCTTTTATTCCTATTATATTTACATTTGGCTTTCTCATAATGTTCCAGATTTCCTAGGTTTCATGGGGATTTAGTTAACCACGATGGCATGCCAATTTGTTGTAGGTAGGCCACTTGTTTATTTACCAGCTGCCCAGACTCCTGCAATAATAACCACACAGAAACTGTATTAATTAAATCACTGCTTGGCCAATCACTTAAGCATATTGCTAGCTAGCTCTTACATCTAGAATTAACCCATCTCAATTATTTTATATTTTACCATGAGGCTCATGGCCTATTGGCAAGGTTTCATCATGTCTGTGTCTGGCAGCAGCTCCATGGCTTCTCTCTGACTCTGCCTCCTTTCTTCAAGCATTCAGTTTAGTTTTCCCTGCCTACCTTTATTCTGCTCTGCACAGGCCCAAGTTTCTTTATTAACCAACAATATTCACAGCATACAGAAGGTAATCCCACATCATAAGGCTTGCTGAGAGAAGGTAGCTGGGCTCTCGTGGTTACATTTTGCCCTGGGCATTGTTGATTGTATTCTTATACAGGCCTCTAGGTTCCTGAGCTTGGAGTAATTATATGTTTAGGTACAGAATTTTGAGTTTAACTTCGTCAGATGGGTATTTCCCCTCTCCCTGTTTGTTTCCTTTCTTGCTTTTTGGCCTGAGTGGCCTGTGGCTTTGATCAGCAAGTACTGTGGTTCAGTCAGGTGCCTCCACTTGGGTTTTGTGGCCTGCTTGACCTCCTGGGTTCTGATTACTGGAGTGGACTCTGAGGTTCCAGATCCTAGCATGACCTCAATTAGAGCAGAGGTCTTCTGAGCTTTGGCATATAGGCATGACTTTTGGCAGAGGAGGAAACTTTTGCCAGAGTTGTAGGCCAGAATGTAGTGAAGATGGCTTAGAGTACTGTTTGGGAAAACCTCAAGGGCTCTGAGGAGTGTTGGTGGGATGTTGGTGATCTCTTACCTTGGTTTTTGGGTACTTTGGTGTTCTATGATTGATCTGGTGATTTTTACGGGAGACTTCACTTTCTTAACTAGTGACTGATAAAGGAGGGCCCTGCCCTTCATAGCAGATCATGAATTGGTGGTTCTGACTTCTATAGGAAAGCAGGCAGAATAGGCCATGAAGATCAAGACAATAAGCAGCAACCCTCCAGGGCCTCTCCATCATCCCCTGTCGCCAAAATCCTGCCTAGTTTATGTTCTTGCCTTGGCTTCCTCAATGGAATGTAATGAAGAATATGTAAGCCAAATAATCCTTCACCTCTCCAAGTTGCTTTTGGTTATGGTGTTTTAACACAGCAATGACAACACTAACTGAAGTATACTAAGTTAATTTCTTCTATGTAGATATAACAGTTCTCCACTATCTACTTAGTGCCTTCATATGACTTTAACTGCACCCTGACAGAACAAATTAATTAATGTTTTCCAAGTAATATGTTCTAGAACTTCTACCCATTTTACTGTGTTTGTCCTTATGAAGACTCAAAGAACCTGGATGGACTCTTCTGACATCATTGCTTTCTATGCCCAAACTAGGCAACAATCTCTGATTGGGGTAGTTATATAAGCTCAGATTGAGTAAAAAATATTATTTGAAATAAAATTATATAGCATATGGATAAAATTAAAAATCCACAAGCAAATACAAAAGTCAATATTCCCTGGTGTTTACTTATTTTTATAAACTGGAAAATAAATATATTTTATTAATTAATTCCATAAATATTCTGTTGAATTTGTATTTGTAAACTTCAGTTCAAGTCATAAAATAAAGGTGATGTAAATAATTCTTATATTAAATCTAAGACTAATAAACAAAGGATTGTAAAACAAGTTTTCAAAAATCTACCCAAAAATCTTTTGTGCCTCCTACAAAATTGATTTATTTAATGAATTTTTAATTTCTAATTATCCTTAGAAATAAGGTCTTTACTGACGAAAGATAGTGTAAGGGATAGGCACTTACCTGGTAGGATGGTGTTCTTATAAGAGGAGAGAGCTTACTTAATTCTCATACTCTGTGTGTGTATCTGTTTCTCTCTTTATCTTTCTGTGTCTCTCTCTCTGTGCATGTTTTTGTGTCCCTCACTGCCTGACTGTTTTTGTGTGTATCTCTCTCTCTCTGTCTGTCTCTCTCTCTCTGTATGTATTTCTTTATATCTTTATCTCATGACAACCTAAGAAGGAAAACAGAACTGAAAAAAATTAAGTAGCCAAGCTGAGCTTCCCAGTTTTGCTCATTGTTATAAGGGTCTAGGCTGACTAAGAAAGTTCATTGAAATGGCAAATGATTTCCCACTTAGTTGAAGACAGTTCCAAGTTTCACAGAAGTGAGTTTGTATTCAAGGTGCCTGAAGAAAAGCAATAAAGTCAAACAACACTTGAAATATATTATTACTCTTTCCTCATTTAACCTCCTAGAGGTCTCAGAAAGTGGCTAGCACAGGCTAGAAATGAATCTATGCACTGGACTACATGCTACTTTTTAATTGATCTATAACATTTGTTTTTCTAGTCACTGAATTGTTGCTTCTCATGGGGTACTAGTATCTCTGTCAGAGGTGTATAAACATTTATTTAAATTTTAAGCTTAATAAAACTCATATTGTCCATAGTGACAATTCAATATAACATTAATAGTCACATATTTTTATGACTTTTACTGTCTAACAATGAAGCATGATTCACATAATCCCACCTACTACCCTTCTTCTATTCTGTTCTATCTTTTTACAAGGAAACTCCAGATTCATTCTTAAGAAGTCCTAATGTTTTAGTCCTTATTTGATCTGCTTTTGTGCAAAGATATTTTGAAATGATATTATCATTTGCAAAGACCCTTTTCTTAAACTGAGATTACTAATCCTTTTTTGCATTGTGTCTGAAATGTAACATTGGAAAGAGGTAATACATC
Source organism: Ondatra zibethicus (assembly GCA_004026605.1). Taxonomy (NCBI): domain Eukaryota; kingdom Metazoa; phylum Chordata; class Mammalia; order Rodentia; family Cricetidae; genus Ondatra; species Ondatra zibethicus. The sequence goes on along the minus strand of PVIU01027411.1, from coordinate 5,042 downwards.
TTTCATGCTGAATGTTTTCATTGACAATGGTACTCATCTTTCACACAGGTTTTGACAGATTTGAGTACTGCTGATGATACTGTGAAAAACTGGTTCATCAAAACTCCTAGTTCCCACACCTTTCTGTATAAAATTTGTTAAACTTAAAGAAGGATCACTAGTTTATTAGTTCTGTGTCTTTAAAATCTTCCTGAATTATGCCTTGTCTAATATTTATTTCCTATAGATTTTCTTTGCTGTTGTCAGCACAGAGGGTTGAGTAGTACCTTATCTCTCAAAGACTAATGTGTGAGTTTTTCTAACCATGATTTAAATTTCAGCATAGAACCCAATAATGCAAGAATTTGTGTGTGTGCACATGTGCATGTGTGTGTAAAATTACATCAAACAAATAGAGAAATGTATATACAGAAACATTAATTAGTTTCACAATCTCATATATCAAAATGTAAAATCCCTCTCATGACTTTTCTATATGGTGACATTTTGTTTGGACTCTAATAGAGCTTACCTAAATATCAGAGGTCAGCACTAGCCACTAGTTAACCATAGAAGCCAAGCAGTGGTGGCACACACCTTTAACCCCAGAACTTGAGAGGTAGAAGCAGAAAGATTAGGAGTTTAAGGCTCCACAGGCCTACATCAGATTTAATCAGTCTAAAAGAGAAACAGCTTACACCTTTGATCCCTGCATTTGGTGTTTCACAACTTTAATCCCAGCACAGGGAGATGGAGACAGGAAGTGATATGACTGGGTGGAGAGAGGAATATTAGGTGGACAGAGACAAGAGCAATTCCATTCTCAGTAGAGGTAAGAAGTCCCTCTTGTGACTTGCTCCTTTACTTCTCTGATCTTTCAGTTTTCACCTCCTATTATCTGACTCCAAGTTTTTACTATTAAGACCAATTAGAATTTGTGCTACATTCCTAAGTAGCTAAAACTTGCATGCCTCTTCTTTGAGTACAGAATACATAATAAAGTCCATATGCAGAGAATACAACCATTTCACAACTTTTCTTCTTACCTTAAATAGGAGGCATTAGCAAGGACAAAACTTACTGTATAAGTGAAAAACTGGAATAAAATTATAGTAGCCTGTTAGGACATGCATGGTCATAATTCTATAATGACACTAACACTAGGCATCATATGTCAATCTTTCTACTAATCGTTTGCAAAAACAGTAACAAACATTTACATATAGTAAGGACTACAATATTTTCAATACAGGTTATACACTGTAAAATTATTAAATCAGAATAATAGTATATTGATTATCTCTAATGTAAATATAACTTTTTAATAAGTATATATAAAATAAAAATAAATTTTTATGTTAGTAATACTTAAAATCCCTAAGTTTCTCTTTTAAAATATACATGATTATTAGCTGTGATATTTGGCTTACTAGGACTTAATTTTTCTACCTAACTTTAACTCAGCATCTATTAACTTCAATCTCACTGCACCGTCATCTCAAACAGTCACAGACAGCTGATATTTCTCTCCTTACTTTTAAGATGTTGGAGGTTTTTGTTTCAGAGTGTAAGTGACATTGCAATGTTTAAGCTTGATTGTTAACTGGACAGGATCTAGAGTCATATTAGAGACACACTTTGGGCACACCTATGAGAGATTGTCTAGACTAGTCTCTGCGTAAATCTGAGAGAATATCTAGATTATATTAACTAATGTGGGAAGGCTCACCATAAATTTGTGCAGCACTATTCTACAGGTAGGGATCTTGAACTTCATAAATGGAGAACTGTAGTTCATCATGAGCTTTCATCAACCTCTGCTTCCTAATTGTAAACATATGCTGTTTGGATCATTGGTCTTTGGGTTTATTTTGTAGGAGGGATGTAAAAAACAAAAACAAAAAACCCACCAAAACCAATAATGCCACCTTTAACTACAAAAGCTGCAGCATACTATAAGCAGAGGATAATGGGAAGATCTTTTGGGAGCACAAGAGATAAATATGCTTGGAGAAACATGCCAATTGTATGACTAGTTAATGAGATAAAAGAGAGATCAAGGAATTTATAAGGAACTAGACAACAAATCATCCATGAAATACTGTGGCAAGAATTTGGTTGCATTTTGCCTTGTCAGGAGAACTTCAGGGAACCTAAATACAAAAGCCATAGATTAATTTGTCTGATGGAGGAAGTTTCAAGAAAAGGAGGCATTCAGGTTATATCATGGCTACTGAATATTGCTATGGTTTAAGGAGAGAAAGGGGGACAGAGATAAAGAGAGAGAGAAAGAGAGTGAGACAGAGACAAAGAGAGAGAGAGGAAAAATGCAAAAAAAGTTGTTTGTTGGAAAATGAAAATAATTAAAGTAGTCACAGAAAGACTAGTTTTCAGAAAGTAATTGAACTTATTGAATCAATTTGCACCATAAAAGAGAACCTCCAGCACCATACTGAAGCAGAATTTATTCTCTGAGTACAAGACACCACCCATTAAAGCCTACATCTTGTGAAAATACAAATTCATTTGAAAGGAGCGAGACTAAGTTGAAAATGCTACCTATGGAATTCTTGGTTGAAAATAGGGTTACCCTGGAAGACAGGGGCCAATATGCTTTGGTCAAGGGAACTGCATTATATCCTGAGTTGATAGGAGAACTTGAAACATTATATATACATTCCTCCTTTTTAAGGCATGGAGTGTACAATTTTAAGTTCTTCAACATGGTTTGAGGGAGCTATGGAGTGCAGACATTATGTAACATCATGTTTAGTCTCTGAAATGAGTCACTTAAATGACATGAGAGACCACTACATGAAGCTGTGAAGGTGAAGCCCAAGTTCCAATGGAGAGAACCCAAGATGTTGAAGATGTCTATATAATAGTCTGAGGAGGAAATCTACAGATATGGAGTAGAGTTGGCTCAAGAGGAAAACCGTGTATGTTACAGCTCTTGGAGATGGAGTAGTAGAGTTACTTTAGCCTTTTGGAAAACAGATTATTCTATCACAAGTCCCAGATGCTGGACATGTTTTAGAAGTTGGTGTTTGTCCTGATGGGGTCTGGTCTTGTTTTAGTGCAATCATTTTTTGCTATTCTTCCACTGGGAAGGTGAATATTCTTCTGTGTCATTGTGTACTAAAATATGTAACTCGACTTTGTTTCATAGCAGCTCATAGTTAAGAAATTGCTTGAAGTGTCAGATGAGACATGTACTTTGGACTTTTCAATAGTGTCAAAATTTGAAACACCGTCAGAACTTTTGAAGTTGGGCTGCATGGTTTCTCCAATATGAGATTGTCAGGGAGGTCTGAAGACAAAGTGTGGAAAGTTGCTGCTTGAAAGATCTGTTTTGACACTCAGTTGACAAAGCCTGGAGCTGTAATGTTTATCATAGTTGTAGACTTAACTATACCTAGAATTGACTTGGAATCAAGCCTGTAGGCAAGTCTGTTAGGAATTAAATAGATTAAGCTAATTGACATGAGGATACTCAACCTAAACCTGGACAGCACCATTCCATGAATTGGAATTGAAGCCTAACAAAGCATGGATATTCATCACTCTAATCTGGCTTGTGCTTACTCTTAATTTACTATTACTATTTTCATACAAACTTCTCCAAATATTTATAATAACTAAAGTGACATTTCATTATTCATATCTTTAAAAGGTTTTTTATTGTAATTCCATGTTAATTTTATATTTATTCATATGTTTGTCACACATTTTAGTCAGGATATTGGGACGTTGTGATGTTTTATTTTAAATATAAATTCATCAAAACTTAAAACAATTGGAAAAGATATTTAATTGAAGAATTATGGATATTAGGTTGATCTGTAGGCATGTCTAGTAGAGATTCGCTTAATTATTAAGTGACTCAGCTAGAGTAGGCCCTAAACTGTATAAGAAAGTTAGCCAAGCAAGCTGGAAGGCAGCAAAGGTAAATTCCTGCCATTACTTCACTGAAATGGTAGATTGTAACCTAGAGTAGTAAGCTAAATAAATACTTCCTCCCTAAGTTGCTTTTGTAGAATATTTCATCACAGTAACATAAATGAACCTGGAACAAACTCATAATCACTTACAATGACGGAAGATTCCCCATGTGGAGGGACGTGTGAATGTCTGAAATCCTTGCTGGACAGCCCTGTTCTCTAGGCCTTAGGACCTGTCCTTTTCCCATTCACAGCACCCTAAGCAAGCCAAAAGTAGCAACCTCTCCATCCAACCATCCCCCAACACACACACACTTGTGACCACTAACCCAACAACACCACCTGCACCTTGAGGGATACACAAGCCCTAATTGCACCTGAAGGAAGAGTAACCACCATAAGAGCTATAGACTCCACCCAAACCAATTTGAGGAAAAGATGGCAAGACATCAGGGTAAGAATACATTTAACAATGTAAAGAATATTATGGCAGCAAAAGAAACTAGCGGTTCTATAATAGCAAAGCCTGAACACCCCAAGGTAGATAAAGCAGAAGAAAATGACCTTAAAATAACATTATGAAGATAATAGAGGCCCTTAAAGAAGAAATGAAAAATTCCTTTACAGAAATAAAGGAAAAGACAAACAAAAATTGAATAAATTAGTAAACCCCTTAAATAAAGTCAAGAAAACCAAGAAAAAAAAAACCCAATCAGTAAAAGAAACAGTCTAAGACATGAAAATTCAAATAGAGGCAATAAAGAAAATTCAAACCGAGGGAATTTTAGAAAGGAAAATCTGGATAAATCAACAGGAATTACAGATGTAAGCATAAAAATAGAAATCAAAAGATTGCAAAGAGAATATCAGGCAATGAAGAAACAATAGAGGAGAAAGATTAATCAGTCAAAGAAAATGTTAAATCTAACAAATTCTTAACACAAAACATTCAGGACATCTGGGACACCATGAAAGGCTAAACGTAAGAAGGAGAAAAACTATCTCAAATGCACAGAAAATATTTCCAACAAAATCATAGAAAACTTTCCCAACCTAAAAAAGGATATGCCTATGAAGGTGTAAGAACCTAGCACAACACCAAATAGACTAGACCCAAAAAAT
>PVIU01027410.1:0-20583 GCA_004026605.1 Ondatra zibethicus | reverse complement strand
CTACACCACCCCTTCCTTCTGCTCTTTTCTGTCTCTTCTGCAGTGTTCCCTGATCCTTGGACAGGGTGTAGCCTGTAGCTGGCTCATATATGGACTTAAGTCCCTAGTCTCTCCAGTAACTCTTACACATTCTATATTTTGTTTACTACTCTGACAGATTGGATCTCTGCCAGCCTGGGCGTGGCTTTGCTATCTATAGCCACTGTCAGGCTCTGTGGCATTTGATCTGTTCTCTCCTTATCTTGCTCCTGTGACTTTGTCTTTACTCAGATCCAGACAGCACTTTCTTTCTTTTTTTTTTTTTTTTTTTTTGGTTTCTCTGTGGCTTTGGAGCCTGTCCTGGATCTAGCTCTTATAGACCAGGCTGGCCTCAAACTCACAGAGATCTGCCTGCCTCTGCCTCCCGAGTGCTGGGATTAAAGGCGTGAGCCACCACCGCCCAGCCAGACAGCACTTTCTAAGCTGGGGCCCGAAGCTGTGTCCTAGGATGTTCTGGAGTCAGGCCTTCCGGAGACAGCCTTTGCCCCTGGCCAGGTGTTCATGGAGCATTGTCTGGCTTGATGGATGAACACTAGTGTTCCTGTCCCGTGCAGGAGGCCAGCTGATCTGGCTTACAAATGTTCCTTCTCGCCTCCAACCTAATCCTATCTCAGAAATTTTACCTGGTCCTCACTGGATCTGGCCCTGCCAAGTTCCCTGACCCCTAGAACAACAGGACCTCCTATGGTCTCTGCCAGCCCAGTGACTTCCAAGGATCCTGTCTTCCAGAAGCAAGAGTAGGAGCACGGGCAGAGAGGCTACCCTGTGTCTAGCAGGCATCCTAATCCAGTTGGCTTCCTCTGCGAGGAGGGTCTGGGAGAATTGTATCTCTTTCCCATGAGGCTTAGGCTCCTTCACACTTAGATAAAACAGGAAATAGCAGAGAGGTTCCCTGTTCACAGGGTCAGTGGGCATTGAGAATAAAATCTTGGTTTCTTTACCCCCAAACTGATTGCTTACTGGTGGCTCAGATGAAACAGCTTGGAACTGCTGTCTTTGTACATAATGGGTCCCTAATACATGTTAGTTAAACAAACACTGCCCTATTGCTCCCTTCTCCCAAAGGGTTTGGCTGAAGCAGCCTGGGACGTCCCTGCCCCTTCTGTCTTATCCTAAAGAGGCCCATCTGGTCCTAGGCTGCTTCCTCTTTCCTGGGAAAAGGCCCCAGTCTTCCCTGGCACTGACAGAACAGGGTTCCGGTGAGTCAGGGCAACGGGAACGGGAAGCCGCAGCTCTTAGATCCCTGGAAACCGAGCAAGGCTTGGAATGAAGAGTAGAAAGAAGGCCCTCGGGGCTCTGGCCCTAAGCCTGGGGAGGGGCCAAAGGGGGAGAGGAGGGAGCAGTTGTGTGGGCAGGGGCCGAGATGAATGAGCTGCTTCTGGAGCCACCACTGGAAATAGGAGGAGTGGCCACAGGCAGTGACGCTAGGGCCAGGGCAGGAGGCTTGTAAACAAGGAAGCCACCTGGGGGAGATGCAGGGCGGCCGCTAGTCCTGGGCAGCAGGTGCTTCCTGAGGCCCGCCCTTCACAGGGCCCTAGGGGCCGGCCTCGTCCAGTTACCCTCAGGCGCTAGGGGGCGCTGTGGACTGGCGTCTGGACCGCAGGGCTGTCTACCAGACCTCCTAAGGATTGTGGCTATTGGAGGGTGTGCCCACCCAGAGGCCTAGGCCCCCTGTGCAGCTGCCCTCCCTCCTGTCTCCAAAACACACTGGCCAAGGGCACTAGCCCAGGCACCGAGGGTGCAGAGCTCAACCTGGCCAGCCTGGGTGTGAGTTCATTCCTCCGCGACTACCAATTCTCTGGTTCCTGCTCCTCCCCTATAAGGCTCAAGTCTCAGGCCAGGGCCTGGCACCAACTCTATTGGTTGGGAGGGGGCTCCGAGGCCACCAAACTCCTGGCTGCCCTTGGCGCTGCTTCCCCCGTCCCCTGGCGCCGGGGAAACAAAAGGTTAGGGGCCCAGAGGGACTTATCTGGCCCCACCACCACTGGGTGGGGGGAGGGGGCAAGAGGGGGCACACCTCCTCTCCACTCCCCCAGCACTACTGATTCTTCGAGACACTTTCACAGGCGGAAATTCCCAGAGGTCAGAGGAGGGAAACGGTTAATTCCTTTTATTCAATGGGCCCCCCCTCCACACCACCCTCTAACTTCCTCCCTCCACTTCCCGCCCCCCCCTGTGTGAACAGGAAGTGGAGAGGAAAAGGCTCTAAGCAGAGCAGCTGGGAGCAGGAGGCAGGGAGTGGGCAGCCGGCCTGGTGCCAGCCCTACCCCTCAGGGTTGCTTGCTAGAGGAACAGAACAACTTGCAATCTCACTGGAACGTGGCAGCTGAGCTGGGGCAAAACCCAGCCTCTAAGACCCTCTCCCCAACCTGCTGCCAGGCCAGAGGCTGCTGTCCTGGGAGTGCAAGCCATCCTTTGCCCAAATCCCAGCTGCCCTGGCCACCGTGGCTTCACCCGTGCTGCTGGCCTGGGCATCCCAAGGCTGGAGGGCAGCAAGCAATTCATGCAGCCTCCAGTCCTGGCACTGGCTCTACCACTCAGCCCCTTGGCCCTGCCAGTCCTTTGAAGCTCAGTCCCAGCTTCCTGTTTGGGGCAGACGATGCCAGGGCCCCTCCCCCACCATTGTTTTGTAGAGACCATAGGTCCATCTGTTGCCCCCATGGTGGGGCCCCTAGGCAGTACCACACGGGAGCAGAACCACAAAAGACCCTGCTGGCAGCTTTGCTCCTTGGGAGCGAGGCTGTCCCTGCAGCAGGTTGAGGATAAACAAGCATCAGAAGCAGCCTGGAGGGCTGTGAGATAGGAGGATGCCACTGAGTGACTCTGATGCTTGGGCATCTCCAGCCCTCTGCTTCCTCTGATACCTGAGCATGGAGATGATACCTAAGCCACCAGGAGAGGGGCACCATTCTCCTGCTCAGATTCCAAAAGAGGAGACTGGCGGAGAGTCAGTAGATTTCACTCTACAGATGCCTGTGTCTGCGTGGCTTCCTTCACCAAATAAGCTCGCCTTTGCTCAGTGTTTGCCTCGAAGTAATCCTTGAACTGAGCAGCCAGTACCCGTACTGTGATATCACAGGATGGTGAGTGGCCCCAGGTCAGTGGCCAGCAACTGATGCCCACAGAGAACAAGCTAGGGCAGAAAAAGGAAGAAGGGTACGAATGTGACTCCCAAGAACGCTGTTGCTGTTCCTGGTTCCCAGGCTGCTGTGGTCAAAGGTCTGTTTGTGTTTCCCAGGCACATGGCAGGTGCCATATTATCTCGGCAGCTCACTCTTGCCCCTAACTCCCTACCATGGACCAATCTCACAGTTCCAGGCTGTTGTTCCCCTCACCTCTCCATGGGTTCAAACCCAGAAATGGTCTAGCCCACTTCTTTTACCATATCCCCAACCCAGAACTCATCCTGCTCCTGGCTCTCAGAGGCTTAGAACTCTGAAACCTTAGCTAGAGACTGTAGTGTTAGGGGAACTCTACTTCAAAAGGGTTTTCTGCAACCATATTAACACCTGAAATTGATCCATGAATATCCGGTGGAAGCCAGGATAGGGTGCCCATGCCTCCTATTCCTCTGGCCTGGCCTTTCCTTCCCAACTCTAGTCTGTATGGGTTTGGAAACCGCTGAGCTGCCATGCCTAGCTCCTGATTGACAAAAGCTGAATCTAAGAGGAGAAATTGGTGGATGGCAGGAGACTGTATCTAGGATCCTCTCCTTTGTCCATGAGATTCCATGTTTGTTACGGATTAGCTGTTGTCCTCAGCCTTTTATAATGCTCCTTCTCCTTCCTCCCTTCCTTCCTCCTTCCTTCCTTCCTCCTTCCTTCCTTCATCCCTTCCCTCCTCCTTTCTTCTTTCCCTCTTCCTTCCTCCCTTCCTTCCTCCTTTCTTCCTTCCTTCTTCCTCCTTTCTTCCTCTTTCCTTCCTTCCTCCCTTCCTTCCTCCTTTCTTCCTCCTTCCTTCTTTCCTTTCTCCTTTCTTCCTCCTTCCTCCTTTCTTTCTCCTTCCTTCTTCCTTCCTTCCTTCCTTCCTCCTTCCTTCCTCCTTTTTTTCTCCTCCCTTCCTTTCTTCCATCCTTTCTTTCCTTCCTTTCTTTTTGTTTGTTTTTGAGACAGGGTTTCTCTGTGTAGCCCCTGGCTGTCCTGGAACTTGTTCCATAGACCAGGCTGGCCTCAGAGATCCACCTGCTTCTGCCTCCCAAGTGCTGAGATTAAAGGCATGCACCACCACTGCCTTTTCTTAAATCTTTTTAAAATTACATTTATTTATTTACTGTGTGTTGTATGCGCACGTGCGCTCGCGAGCGTGCACACACCTTGAAGCATATGTGAAGGTCAGAGGACAATTTGTAGGAGTCAGTTCTCTTCTTCCACTATATGAGGCCTGGGAATCAAACGCAGATCATCAGACTTGGTGACAAGTATCTTTCCCCACTGAGCCATCTCACAGGCGCGCATACTCATTTCCATCACCAGCTGAAAAGGCTTGAGCCCAGAGATAGGGAGTGAAGGACCGACCAAGAGGTGATCTGGAAAGAGTGAGGGTAAGCTTCTCCCTGGGTTTGTCAGCCATACCCCTGGAACCATCTCTTCACCTGCAAGATGAAAATATGAGAGACCTCCAAGAGCAGATGGGATGCTTCACTGGGCACGAGGTGCATGTGAACAGTTAGTCCGGAGTCCGGCACCTTAGCAGTCCAGGGTGCCCCTTTTCTCGAGTCCCACGGCAGCTCTTGCTTCACAGATACTCATCTCAAAAGAGGCTTGCTTGGGAAGGCTCTTAAGGCTTCTCGTAAAGTGGTGACTCTAGGAAAGATAAGTCCCAGAGCCAGAGCGGAGTGAGGACTCTCTCAGGCATGCAGATGCAGCCCTGAAGTGGCATAGGAATGCTCCCAAAGCAACAGGGTCTTGAGTTCCTAGAGGAGCACAGGGGGCTGGGCAAGTATCACTCTGGCCACTGACCAGGCCCAGCCTCTCTGCCAGCCTGTCCTTGCTGTCCGGCCCAGAACTTGCACAACAGGCTGTCTGGCAGGCACTCCCCTGAGAGCTTCAGGAAGTCCCCCTTGTCCCTCTTTGATCTTTGACTCTTGGTTCTGCTATAGGCCGAATTCCAGACAGATGTCTTCTCTTCTACCTTCTGTTTTTGGCCATGTCCCTAAAGGCTGGAATTTGAGTTGTCCCCAGATCCCAATTTAGGGCACATCTTTTCCTGTGCTTTCCTGCATGGTCCAGCTAGAACCTCAAATAGCGAAGCCACACCAGCCAATGAGGCTTTTGGCATAGACAGTTGGCTCTCACTTGCTTGCCGTGGGTTCTCCTGACAGCAGGCATCTCCCTAAGTGTTCTGCCCACTTCGATCCCTATCCCAGACTGCAATAGACAAGACAGGAAAAGTAGACAGAGCCCCCTTCCCTCCCTGTATCCTCTGAACTGTAAGGTCCCTTGATACGTTACGTGTTAAACAGGGCTGCGCCTCTAGGCACTTGGTTTCACAATCAAATAATTCCCTTTTGGTTTCCGAGTGGAATTTTTGCTTTTATTTTTTAGGGTTTCTTGGCTTTTTCCTAAAAGCAATCAGTCTAAATTTGTCATCACACATCCCCCATTTCCGTGCCTCGGGGCCTCCTTTCATCCCCTGGAATCTGGAAACCATATGTGTGGGCAGAAACCCCCCAGCATCCCCCAGCACCCTGGCCCAGCCAGGCCGGCACAGAGCCAGCATGTTCGCGAGGTAAGAGCTTACCCTCCAAGCTGGGACTAGAAAGGGAGTTTCTCTTTGGACCTTCCCCGCGTAAACTGTGGATAATTCGTGTGGTCTAGTGGTTAGGGCTAGAACACATGGGTTCTACCCCCGGCAATCTCTTTGACTAACGCCAGAAGTCTGGGAAAGTCCAGTTGTCACCTAGGGGACTCAGTTTCCCTGCTCACTTGGGAACTCACCGCTTCCCTACCTCGATCATCTCTTTACCTGCCTGGATAGAAAAAAATAATCTTTATCCAGAATATCTCTTTACATTCTAGGTCTTACCTACTGGGGACGCTGAAGCAGAAAGATCACAAATTCAAGGTCTGTCTGGGCATGGAGTAAATTCAAGATCAACCTTGACTTTTTAGGGAGATCCTGTCTCAGAATTTTATAAACTGGAGGCAGGAATGGGGATACGGGCAAGTCATGACACAGTTACCAGCATGTGCAAGGCCCTAGGTTCAATCCCCAGTGCCTCAAAAATAAATAAAGGAATAAATAAATAGAATTTATTAGCTTGTGGTGTGACAAGCTGCATGGCCTGGGACATGACTGTATTGCTTCATCTTTTGAATGGAGTTAATTTACTTGCAATACCCTGTCCCACTGCAGGGACTGAGCCCAGGGCCCTATCCCTGTGAGGTGAGGGAGGTGCTACACCACTGAGCCATGCCCCCAGGCCTACTTAATCTTTCTGAACCTTGGTTTCCTTATCTATAAACTAGAGACTGTTATTATATCTGCCACTTGATTGAATAAGAAAAGAAAACATTCAGAAGGGCCTACTGGAAAAGCCCAATAAGTGATTATTGTCAGTGTGAGTGACTAGTCAGAAGGTCAACAGGCAGGTGTGTATTCTCCAGGTCTCCGACTTTCCTGCTAAACTGCCCGGCTAGACCTTCCCTGGGCCTCCCCCAGCTTTAGCGCCACAAAGATGCAGACCTTGTCCTTGTGAATCAGGGCTCAGGCCTGGCTGCTCTGTCCAGTCTCCATGACGACTGGAGCTCCTCCCCTCCTTCCTTCCTCCAGAGCTTTCTGTTTACTGTAAACAGCTGGCCCAGCTCAACCCCAGCTGATCCGCCCTGGGCCAGGCAGACCCTCTCTGAACCAGGGCCTGGTTTGACGGATGAAGGTCTTATGCCCAGTGTGAGCTGGGCAAGCTCCACAGGCCTTGAACAGGCCACCTCAGCCAGTAGGGAGGGAAGAGGGATGGAGTAGGGACCTGTCACCTCAGACCAGGCCTCGGAGACAAGAAACCGACGGGGTGTAATTGAAGAGGACCACTCCACTAGAGCTTGGTGGAAAGTCTCTGACTTGGCCTTAGGTTGACCTGAGTGCAAATTCTGTTTATTGACTTGTAAACTGCAGATAATAATACGTTCCTTGAGGGAAATGGTTGGCACATGGGCAGATTGGTGATTATGCTTGCAGCGCTGGCTCAGGGCTTGGTTGACACTATGATACTGGCTGCATTATTATGTCACTATCCAGAGTCTCTTTTACACAGGGCCCTTACACAAGCTCTGGCTATTCCTTGACCTGGCATGCCTCAATTATACAAGCCTACACACGCGCGCGCACACACACACACACACACACACACACACACACACACACACACACGAGAAAGACAGAGAGATACAGGCAGAGAGTGACAGAGAAACATAAACATTTGTCCACAGCAAACATACATGACATATTACATGCTGGGTATGAAAGAAAGTTCACGAGTGTCCACCATGGGTCACCCAAAAGGGTCTAGCTGTTTCTTAAACTCATACCTAAACCTGAGTTTGATGGCACTGGAGCTGGGGCAAGTGTGCGTTAGCCTTAGGGCTGCCCCTCTTTCTGCACTGAGTCTCTGAGGTTCCCCCCCTGCAACATACTAATACACAGTAATGCTGTTAGGGCAGGAGTCCCCTTTCTGCAAGTCACGTGATCAGGGCACAGTGGTCTGGATGTGAGGCCAGTAGCTCCCTACTTTGACTAGTCTCATGCTGTCCCTTGATTCTCCTGTAGCTTTGAAAGTGCTGGTCACTTAGGAGAGACTCCCGGCCTGAGATTTAGACTTGCCCTTCCTCTAACCACCAGACCCACACAGCAGTACTGGGGCAGAAGCTGGGGTTAGGCAGGGGCATTCGTTGATTTGACTCACTCCCCACAGGCCCATGAGTAAGTGCCACTCTGGATTTTCAGACCCACTCCCCTCCAGGACATGCTTGTCGGGGTCTTCCAGGGTTGGGTCCCTGTGGTTCCCGCGTGCAACACTGGTGTTTCCTCCAGAGCGGGACTTAGGGACTGGAGGCCTGTGAGTCTAGCTGCCTCTGCTGCTCCCACAACTCCCTCACCCACAGTTCTGCCTAACTGGGGTTTTTGCCCTTATACCAATCTGGACTATTTGAGAAAGAAGAGGAGCCCCCAGTACTGAAGTCAGCCCCATGGACTTGACTGGAAATCCCCCACTTCTTACCTTGGCCACTTAGGGAAATGGCCTCCTAGCAGAGAGCCGCATCCCGCCAGGGACTTTTTTTTCTCCTGGGCATGACACAGAACTCAGGGCAGCCTCAGGGACCCCAGCCTTGACAAACAGCACTTTTAGGCAAGGTGACTATGCCAGACAGACCCTATTCTCTCCTTGCTGGAAGCAGGGTAGTTACTATCTGGGACTCAAGTCGGCTCCAGGGAAGCAGGGAGGTGCTGTACCCAGAGAACCCCGGTCTCCCCTCTTTCTAGCACCCAATCTGATAGGATAGAAATGTCATTAACCTTCCAGATTATTGTTTCAAATCATTAGTTTTTTTTTAAACATATGACATCTTTTTTTAAAATTTATTTTATACACACACACACACACACACACACACACACACACACACATATATATATATATATATATATATAGAGAGAGAGAGAGAGAGAGAGAGAGAGTGTGTTCTGGGCATCAGATCTCATTATAATGGGTGTGAGCCATCATGTGGTTGCTGGGAATTGAACTCAGGATCTTCAGAACAGCAGTCAGTTCTCTTAACCTCTGAGCCATCTCTCCAGCCCTCATTAGGTTATTTTTAAAGATTGTTTTTACTTTGTATGAGTGTTTGCCTCCATATATGTATGTGCACCGTGTGTATGCCTGGTGACAGTGGAGGTAAGGATATTGGATCCCCTGGAACTGGAGTTACAGGCAATTGTGAGCTTCCCTGTGGGTGCTGGGAACCCAACCCAGGCCCTCTACACGAACACAAAGTCCCTTAACAGCAGGGCCATCTCCCTAGCACCGATTGCCCCAAATTTTCTTCTTTCTTTTCTTTCTCCCCTCCCTTCAGTACTGGAGACTAACCCATCCCCAGCTCTCTCTTCTCTCTGTCTCTCCTCCCCTGCCTCCCACCCCCAAGATAATCTCACTCAATTTCTCAGACAGGCATTTAGCTCTCTATCTTTGTGCCTTAGCCTCCCCAGCAGGCCTATACTAACAGGGTCAGCAAAGGTTTTTCATTTTTCCGTGTTTTGATTACTGTATTTGTGTGCATGCACACACCTGTGCATATGGTGTATACGTGTGTCGTATGTAGTGTATGTGTCATATGCTTCTCAGTCCTTCTCCATTTTACTCCTTGAGTGAAAACTGAGGCAGGGTCTTTCAGGGAGCCTGGGATTTGCTGGTTTTCCATTCATCTGTCTAGTCAGCAAATGCAGAAAACCTGTCTTTTTTTTTTTTAAGTTTTTTCAAGATAGGGTTTCTCTGTGTAGCACTGGCTGTCCTGGAACTTGCTCTGTAGAACAGGCTGGCCTCAGAGATCCGCCTGCCTCTGCCTCCCGAGTGCTGGGGTTAAAGGCATGTGCCACCACTGCCTGGCTCCGTCTTCACTCTTTCTTCCTTCCTTCTTTTGTAGGAATGCTGGGAATCTGAATTCGGGTCCCCATGCTTGCACATCAAAAACTGTAGTGTGAAAAAACTTCTTCTGGGGGACACAGCACACACATCTGCACAGCCCAGACAGGGAACCCTGACAGACCAAAGTCTAGCTTGTGAACCAGTGCATTCTGTTGGGGTTCCTTACAGGAATATGGGTGAGGGGTTACTTACAGGAGCAGAAATGCATTACCAAAGCCTACCCCAGCCTGGGTGGCAGCTCACAAAGCTGGGAACCTGGAGCACACAGATCAGACAGTGTCCTTTCCAAGTGACTAAGTTGGTCTAACCCTCTTCCAGGCAACTTGGCTGGTTTCTGCTTCTCCCAGGAATCTGGTCTGGTCTCAAGAGTCTTCTTTGCAACTTGACTCTGCTCCTCTGAGCTTTTATAGCTAACTCTGGCAGGGTGGGGCCTACTGAATCTGGTCAGTTTCAGGGACTTCTTGAAGTTATTTTGAGACAGGATCTCATTATGTTGCCCAGGTTGGCCTTGAACTCCTGAGCTCAAGCATACTTATCACATCAGCCTCTTGAGTGATAGGGTCTATAAATGCAAGCTACCATACCTGTGAAAACAGCAGCTTTTAGCTTTATTTATTTACTTGTTTGCTTTTGTGGCACAGAGAGTGGAAGCCAGGGCCTCAAGCACTTTAGGCCAGAGTTCTCCTCAGCTACATGCTCAAGCCTTAGGAATATTCATAAACACCAAACCTAAGGCACCAAACCCCATTGCTGATGCCTTAGGCCTGCAGCATCAAGAGTTGAAATCCTGAGGCTCAGAAGTTGAGGGCCATCCTCAGCTGTATAGAGACTTCAAAGGCAGCCTGGGTTATGTAAGAACTTATCTGAAATAAAACGAAAAATTTAAAAGGGCTAAATTTGAGCACAATGACACATTCCTGTAATCTGAGAATTAGAGGCAGGACCATCAAGAGTTCAAGGTCATCCTTGGCTCCATAGAAGAATATGAACTTGGGTTAGATGAGACCCCGGCTCCACAAATAAAATTAAAATAAAAAAGAGGGTCATAGATCTACCTTAGCATACATGAGGCCTAGTACCACAAACAAAAAGAGAAAGGAGGAAGGAAAGATGTATGTTATATGTTACTAGAGTTCAAGCAGCTGGAGAGATGGCCTGGTGGTTACTGTTAACTGGGCGTGGTAGTGCACACCTTTAATCCCAGCACTCGGGAGGCACAAGCAGGTGGATCTCTGGGTTTGAAGCCAGCCTGGTCTACAAAGCCAGTTCCAGGATCGCCAGGGCTACACAGAAACCCTGTCTCGAACCCCCCCAAAAAGAGGAACTAGGTTCCATTTCCAGTATACACATGGTGGCTCACACCTGTAATTCTAGTTCCAAGGGATCAGATGTCCTTTTCTGACCTCTTTGGGCATCAGGCACATACAGACATATGTACATACATACATGCGACCCATACACATAAATTACAAAAATATTATTATGATTCAGTTTTCATTTTAGCTAAAAATTTAGTAAGTCTAAATAAAAATTCTTTCTCTTTTTTATAATAAAATCATTTTTATTATCATCAGTGAATTTAAAAACTATAACATGTCAGAGATTAACAACTAACAATTTGCAGATGAGCGCCTCAGACATCATTGCAGAAGGACAAGGGGCAGTTATGTTTTTCTCTGTTCACTCTGGGCTTCTTGGGTTTTCCCTCTGTCGCCTTGTCCAGATCTTCCAGGACATATCCATTACAATGTATGCTTCGCCTCCATTTCTTGGATTTTTCATGGCCTCCTCTGATTCCAAACTCCCTGAGAGTGAGCCACTCTCCATTCTCTGTCTGTATACTCTTCTCATGTTTGCCATTTTTAAAGTCTTTGAAAATGGGTTCCAAATCAGGGTATTCACTCAGATTTCCAGGACTCATCAGTACCTGTAGAACATTCATGTCAAATTTCTTCTCCAGTACTTCTAGGGCTCTGTAGATCACCATTTGTACAGGAACCAAGTTTATACAGGAATTTTTAAAATCTGTATACATTTTTTCAGTGGTGAGATCATTGTGACAGAGTATGTGAAGAAATGGAAATGGCTTTTTTTATTGCATTTGAAATCATCACTTTATGTTTTCTGAAGAACAGGACTATAGTATCGAAGGGAATCCTCTCTGTGTCCTCATCTTCTGTGGACATCCTTTTCTCAGTGGGGCAGGGTCATATCCTGCCTCTTCGGTGGTCTGCGCAGGAGTTGAAATTCTCTTTCTCTTGACCCTCAACCTGGATAGCTGCTTTGCTTTGCCAGGCCTCTATGTGAATCATTGTGTGCCAACCATGCTTGTGGAGGAGGAGAGGCCATCTTCTTGAAGGAGATTACAAGACATGAGTGGGCCAATTATTTTCTTCGTGCCTTGCAAAGTATAACTTAGAAAGTCACAGCTCTGCTCAGACGGGGGTCTAGCTGGCTGGGGTCCTCAAGGCCTCAGCTGGTGGGAAGATGGCCATGGGCCCACTGGCACCTTGCTGTGGGCCTTCCTATGATAAGAAAATATATGGTGGAGAAATGGGAGAGAAGAGAGACAGAATGGGTTCATGTGCTGTGGAAAGATGCAGAACAGAAGAAAGGAAGACGGTGAGGAATGGGCAGATGGTGGAGGCCTGCTTGCCACCCAGGGCCATGGTGGGGGTCAGGCCAGGGTCTGTGTTGATGTTCATGGCTCCTGTTGCTGTAGAGTATGCCATGCTGATCCCAGTGGGCTGGGTCGCCTCCTGGGGCCATGATCTACGCTGCTGTTGGGGCTGAACCAATCTGGGTGGCCTTTGCTGCCAGCTGGGACCATGGTGACAATTAGGCCCCTGCTGCTACTGAGGGCCATGTCTAGGTCCATGGTCCTACTTCAGCCAAGGTCTGTGTTGGTGCCCATGTCCCATGGTGCCACCAAAGGCCACGTGAAGCCTGGAGTTAGGATGTTGACCAGGCATAGCCGCTGCCTGAGGCCGTGTCTGGGTCTGTGGCCCAGCTGTAGCTGGGGTCTGTGTTGAAGTTTGTGGCCCAGATTGCCACAGAGGCCCGAGATCTGGGCTGGAGCCTGTGGTTTGGTTGGAGTCTGGGGGCCATGCCACTGCAGGGGCCATACAGATATGTCTTCTGGGCTTAGGCTGCTGTCAGGAGTCACGGCTGGGTCCGTGGCCCTATAGCAGTAGCTAAGGTCTGGAGATGGACGTATGTGGCTCTTATTGCCACCGAGTGCCATGAGGAAGCCCAGGGTCAGATCAGCCACCTGAATCCAGGTTGGGGTCCAGGATGCGTCCAGATCTGAGGGCCTATACTGCCACTCAATGTCATGATGACATCAGGGCCAGAGCTGCAGCTGAGGGCCATGTCAGGGTACATGGCTCTACTGCAGCCAGGGTCTGTGCTGATGTCCGATGCACCTGTTATCATTGAAGGCTGTGCACATGCCTGAGACCGAGGGCCATGTTGGTGTCTCAGGGCCATACTGCTGCTAGGGCAGTGGTGACATCCAGACCCAGCTACTGCCGAGGACCATGCTGGGGTCCATGGTCCTACCATGACTGTGGTCTGTGCTGAAGTCTGGATCCTGCATTGCCACCAAATGCAGATCACACAGAGGCCCAGAGTTAGGGCCACAACTTGTGGCCTTGGTGGTGTCTGGCTGTCAGAACAATTCCACCTGAAACCAGGATGTCATCTGGGCTCAAGCTGCTACCGAGAGCCATGTCTGGGTCCATGGTCCAGCTACAGCTGGGGTTTATGTGGATGTCTATGGCCCGTGTCACCTGGGGGGGGGCGGGACGATGGGAGATGAAATCAGAGGGCCCTGCTGAGCCAGCCCCACCCTTCGCTGGCCTGGCCTCTTGTTGAACACTGCAGCAAGAGAGCTGGCCCCTGCACACTGGAGAGCTGGCCCCTGCACACTGGAGAGCTGGCCCCTGCACACTGGAGAGCTGGCCCCTGCACACTGGAGAAATGGCCCCCACCCCTCATCACAGGCCAGGGTAAAATGACCCTGAGGGCGTGCATGTAGAGGAGCTGAATCCACCCCCTCGCCCAAGGTGGGTGACCCTAGCGGCTCTGACTCATAAGCTTGGCTACCAGCCAGGCCTTGGGCTGATCCACCCTCGCACCTACCTTATCTAGGACCTGCTGGAGCTGGTGAAGGGACTGGTCCTGTGGAACACACAAGATCTCCAAGTCTGGTGACAGCCATAGGATATCCCAGAGTGAGGATCCAGTGAGGATGGTGTACCAGAAACCAGAGGCCTTGAACCAGACCGGTGATTCATTGTAATGAACATTTGCCAGTAAAACCGATGGGACAAAGAGGTACACTCTATGACACACTGTGTCACCAGTGTCAAGTGTCACCAGGATGAATGAAGAGCTGCTGGAGAGACAGGAAAGAGGGAGAAGCAAAGAGATTTTTCTGTCTTGTGTGTTTTTGGGTTTGTTTGTTTTTTGTTTTTTTTTTCGAGACAGGGTTTCTCTGTGTAACAGCCCTAGCCGTCCTTAGAGCTAGCTCTGTAGACTAGACAAGGCTGGCCTTGAACTCACAGAGATTCATCTGCCTCTGCCTCCCGAGTGCTGGGATTAAAGGTGTGAGCCACCACTGCTGTGGTTTTTGGGTTTTTTTTTTTTTGTTGTTGTTGTTTTGTTTTGTTTTTGGGGTTTTTTTTTGCTTTTGTTTGCTTACTTTGATTTTGTTTCCTTTTGTTGGGGGTGGGCACAGCAGGAATGGGGGGTATATAGGGGGCTGGGAGGTGAGTAGAATTGGGGTGCATGATGTGAAACTCCCAAAGAGTCAATAAAGAAGTTAAATATAAAAGAGTCACAGCTGAAGTCCTTCTGTTTGTTGTCATTTTCTTTCGCATTTATTTCTTTATTTTATGCATGTGTGGGTGCACAGGCAAACGCACGTGCCAAGACACACCTGTGAAGGTCAAAGGACAACTTACAGGAGTTGTTTCTCTTCTTTCATGTGAACTTCAGGGATCAAACTCAGGTCATCAGGTTTGGTGGCAAGCCCCTTCAACTGCTGTGCCATCTCTCTGGCCCTGTTTGTTGTCATTAACAACAAAAAGACTCCATCATCATAAGCAAAGTTCTGTCACTGGACTACTATAGGTTTTACCACCCCAGAGACCCAGGCCTCCTTACCCTGCCACCACAGCGCCACAGCATAGCAAGCAAGAGTTTATTGATCTAGGGGTGTAGCTCAGTTGGCAGATGGCTTGCCTGGCATACACAAAGCCCTGGGTTAGGTCCCCAGCACTCGGTAAACTGTATCAGAAATTCATAGTTAGGCTTGGCTACAAAACGAGTTTGAGTCCAGCCTGGAATACATGAATCCCTGTCTCAAAAAAAGTGGGAGTTTATCAAGGAAGAACAACCACACAGAACCCGTTTGTTGGTGGCTTCTGCTTCTGCTTTCTGGTCTCCTATCTGTGGGGCCTTCCTGAAGGCCACAGAAAATTGAGATGCTTGCCATTAGCAACTTTGTCCTCACCTCCCCGCACCGCACCCCCCCACCGTGTGTGTGGGTGGGTGGGTAGGGAGGGTGTCTCCCTATGTGACCTAGGTTGACCTTTAACTCATTATGTAGCACAGGTTCCTGCCTTAGAGTCCTGAGCTCTGGAATTACAAACGTGAACCATATACCAGCCCATGTCTAGTCAGGACAGTCTCCTGACATGGAATCAGATTGTTTTCCTCTGTGTCTTCACAACATGACCATCTGGGTAAGTGAGGCAGGAAATCAATATGGCCACACTGGCACAGCCTAAAACATAGCAGTGTGCATAGAACTGCCCAAAGCCACACTGGTTAGCAGAGCTGAGATCCCTGTATATGCTGGTTCTCCTCATGTTCAGCCACAAGGTGCCTTGGTGGTTCAGAATTCTGACCAGGAAGACACAGTTCCCAAGGCACATGGGGCTCATGGGAGCCCACCCCACATGTCCAGGGAGGGGGAGGACTACCCTCCTGTTACTCTAGGGAGAAGACCACCCCAGGACCCTCTCTGTCTTCGAACATGTAGCCTAGCTATGGGCAATACTTCTAGAAAAGAGCTAAGGCGAGGGCGTGGAGTTTTTCCAATGCCCAGCTAAGTCAGAGTTACCCCCTGTGTCCAGCTAGCCTGGCAGGCTTGAGGGCCAGCACTTCCTCCTTCATTCAAAAGCTCAGATGTGGGAGGGTGGCTGAGGGAGAATGAAGGGCAGCCTCAATTTCTAGCCCCCTCCCCCTCCCTGACAGCTGTAATCTGCTTGGGAAAATCTCCTCCCCCCCTGCACAGGAAAAAATATTAGTTGTCCCGATAACAAGGAAAACAAAATCCAGCGCAGGGCATGAGAGACTTCCTGAGGCGGAAAACAATGTCCAGGGAGAGCTCCTCGGAGAAGGGCTAAGTTGGAAGGCTGAGTGGGAGCCCTAAGGACACTGGTCCAGTCCTATCCGGCCGGCGGGGGAGGGGGATGACAGATCGAGGAACTTGGAAAAAAGATTTCCACCCCCCAAAACCTTGAAGTCTGGGCTGTTGAGCTACATCCGGGAAATGATTCAGGACAGGGTCACGTCCCCACTTAGGACGCCAACCCCTTTGCTCAGGTGCTCTCAACCACCTCTCTTCCCTCTGGGCCCAGCCTGCATTCTACAGGTCCTAAAGGATTGTGAGTAAGGTAGAAGAGTCCCTTCTAAGTGACCACCTGACTGAAGCCACTGGGACCCCATAAACACTCCCTCCTTGCCCACAGCTACTTCCCAGTGTAATTTTCCATGGGGACAAAAAGAGTTGGACTGTTGTGAATGCCTTGTTCTTTGTTCCTGGGTTGGAAGACTCATTGCCCATGTTGTCCTCTGGGGCACCGGCCCCTGGGCTCAGTGGACGGGTGTGACTTCTGAACACCACAGGCTTTGGGGGGAGCAGGGGAGCCTTTAGAAACAACCGCCCCCTAGGCCTCATCTCAAACCAGGTCTCTCAGGATCTGCAGGATCCAATGACCCCTGTGTGTGGCCAAGACCAAGGATTCTTGCCCTATGCTCTTGTCACCCTCTGGAGTGGTCACTCTCTGTCTTCTTCCCACCACCACCCATCAGAACTGGACCCTCAGACCCGGGTGGGAGTCCCTCAGAAGTGGCCACCTAGGTGGTGATCTCTGGAGGTGTCCACAGAATGCTCGGCCCCCAGCTGGAGGCCAGCTGCCCAGCCCGATAGCAGGTTCTGGGTTACTGCAGCCCCTCCCTCTGCCTCTCCTTCCCCCTGGGCAATGAAGCCTGGGGCCTTTGTTCTCAACCAACAGGAGTGTGACCAGAAACCCACCCACAGTTTAATTACAGTCCCATTCAGTGGTCACAGGCCTGGCCACCATCCTCACTCAACCTGCTCTGCTTTGGCCCCGTGGGGCTTCCAACCCAGCCCAGCCCAGAGCTGCTTCCCCCATGCTCAGGGTCATGCCAGCTTTGTTCTCAAGAGGGCCTAGTCTCCTTTGCTCCAGTACTCCAGTCCTGGTTCTGCACAAAGCGTTAAGGCTGAGACCTCCCTGAGCATCAGGGACCCTGATAGAGTGTTGGTGCCGTGTGTGACACGTGGCTGTGCCCAATTCTGAGCTCTCATGAACTCCTTGCTGTCAGATGTGATTTCTGGCTCATTTTGAAAAGATACTATTTATTTTATTTTATCTGAGGCACATGTATGTATGTATGTATGTATGTATACCACATGCGTGCCTGGTGCTTGTATGGACAGAAGAGGGCTTTGGGTTCCCTGGAATTGAAATTATGGAAGGATTATGAGCCCCTATATGGGTGCTGGGAACTGAATCCAGGTCCTCCGCAAGAGTAATGAGTGGTCTTCTGAACCATACCTCCCAGGTCCCAACTCACTTTTATTGTTCATAATTATGTGCCAGTCAGTCACCTGTTAAAGCCTGTGAGGACTATATATTCAGAAAGCCACCCACCCTGCTCTCAAAGGCCTTGCCGGACAGAAGGAAGCCCCATCACAGGGTAGTGCCATTTATAGCCCTGACCGTCGCAGCGGCTCCCACACGCGTGGTAGGTGGAATGCTTCAATCACTCCACCCATATTTGGTCAATGACTTTATGTCTCAGGTTCGGGTGAGCATCCTTTTACAGCAAAGGCAGGAGAGGAAAGACAGAACGAGGTGTCACCTGAAGCCGGCCAAAAAGAAGCAACTAAGGTCCTCTTTGGCTCCCGCCCAAGCATTTGACATCTAAGGGGCTTCTAAGTGAGAGCCCGTAGGTGGCCACACCCCCTCCTCAAGTGGTCTTGTTCACCTGGAAGGCAGCCTGAGGGCCTGGACCTCAGAGAAGTTGTTGTGGTCCCCCTGAGGAGACCTTCTTGGGTCTCCTATTTCCCTCTGGAAGGGGCAGACACAGCCCCCATTTCCCGCCACAGTATTTTTCAAACAGGTGGAAGATGCTGTGGACAACTGGCCACCTGGTTGTGGGCAAGGGGAAGCCCCAGTGCGTATCCCCAGGGGTATATCACTGGCCAAGGCGCTTCAGCCTGCTTCTTCTCCTTAAGCTTCAGCGCTGACCCTTGGCCTGGGCAGTGGGGAACAGGCCTCAGAAGCTTGGAGTGAGGGGGCCGAGAAGGGAGGGGGGCCAGTCCCAGCTGCCTAGCTCTGGGTACTAAACAGGCTGCGCCAGGGGCAGCAAAGATGGGGGCACTCCACCACCTGCTTTTCCTTGTTTTGTTTTCAGGGCACTAATTACTGTGCTGAGCTTGGAGCTGCCTAATGAGGCCGTTTGGATTTCCTGTTGTTCTGGCTTCCCAAGACCCTTAAAGGGCCAGCATCACACTGGGAGTTTGCCCTGGGTGGGACTGCATAGTCGGACAGCAGTGAACATAGAGGGGCTATCTCTGGGCTCAGACTGGGCAGTGAGCTGAGGGGGAACCTGTTCAGTTCAAGGCTCCTCTAACCCCCAGCAGTGCTCACCCAGAAGTGCCCTCATCGGAAACAGGAGCCTAAGAACCTTGGGGTTCCGCCAGGGCTCAGGGTGGGGTGAGCGAGGCAAGAAGGCCAGAGCTGTGGAGGAAAAGCTGGTGATGTCACCGGTGCCCAGACTGTGAGAACCACTGCAGCAGCAGGCAGGAGGGAAATGCTGTGACGTCCTGTCGTGCTCCCCCTCCTCCCACTGGAAAATAAATACTTGTTGTCTGAGAAACCTGAGCCGCTTCTGAAGGGCGGACTGTAGATCAGGCTACCCCTAAGTCAACCCTTTTATACCACACCAGCAAGGCCTGCAGAATGCATGCAATCGCTTTGCACTTCGGGGGGTTCTCCTTGGCTAGCCCCTAAGGATCTGAGCACTGGGGATGTCTGGGAGCCCATTCACATGCCACATGCTACATGCCACAGGCTGCAGCTGGGCTGGTAAGCAGGTGAGGGAACACCATCTGTCTGCTTGAATCTCCCTCAGATCTGAGGCACAGCCTCGACCCCAGGACCTATCCTAAGTGCCACTTGGGTTGTAAATGTCCAGGCTGCAGGTCCCTAGGAGGCCTGGCTTGCGGCACCCTCCCCTACAGACAGGGTGACGACATTGTTGTTCTTATACTACAGGGCCCTTCCGCCTGAAGTTCCGGCTCCTAAATGGTGGGAATGAGGGTCCTTGGGACAAAGCCGGCCTGGTTCCCGCAGCCACCTCAGAATGGACGGAATCCCCATTGTGTATGGGCGCCCCATGCCCGCCCTCCCTTACCCTCACCGGACATGCCAACAAACAGCTCATTGAGCCTGGGGAGGGGCCGGAGAGACAACAATGTCCCCCAGTAGGCCATGGTAGTGAGCTCAGCTGGGGGTGGAGGCTGCCATGGAGGCTGGAGGGCGATGATCTCAGCCTTGGGAGGGTTGGCCAATGTGACAAGCTGACCTGAGCCTGGCCTCCCCAGTGAGGCTAAGAAGGGCTGGCCCTGCAGCCTCACTCTGACTGCCCCACCCCCATACTGGGAACTGACCAGCACTTCCCACATACTTAAACTACCCCTGTCCTACCTGGTGCTAACCGGGAACCCAGGAGAGAGATCCTGGACCCAAGATGCTGGTGGACCCTTCCTCTGGCCCTACTGGAGGTCCAGCCCAAACAGATCTCCCAAACCAGCAGCCCACACTGCTCACAGTAGAACTTGCAGACCAACAGGCGAATGTACTTTCGATGACCAAATCTTCGAAAGAGACCAGGACAGTCTTGACCAGCACTGGAAGTTCTGCACAGGAGGTATTCAAGCACTTAAACAGCACACAACTGGTCTAAGTGTCCCCAGAGCTCACCTTCTGTGGAGAACTTTTTAGACATATGGCCTCAGGTCATTCTCCCGAAACACCTTTGTGGATTCCAGGTTTGATTAAACCCTGTCTCCTCTGTTGTCCAAGCCTCACTGGCCAAGCAGGGCAGCCTTTGAGGGAAATAGAAGGAAGCAGGGTACTAGCCACGAGAGTATGTGGTCAACCTGCCTCCATTCTCCAGACGCCAGACCAGCCAGGTGAGGTTTGCAGAGACTGATGGAAATGCGGAGTGTGTCTTTAGGGTTGAGAGGCTGCAACAATGACTGGGCATTCTAGACCACCCAACCGTCCACCCATGGAAGCTGTCATCTCAGGAGCAGACCTGGGCATTTTGGTCCATTTGGTCCCCAGCCTCAAATGCAGCAAGGTTTTGTGCCTCTGTCCTCTCTGCACCTCCCCACATGACACTTCCTACCCTTCTCTGTCCACCACTGCCCTGTGGTGGCTGTACCACTGCCTCTGCTCAAGAGCCCACAGTTGAGGCTGTATTCATCTGCCTGGTGAGTTTCCACACACTGGCCACTAAGTTCACATCCAACCTGACAAATCAAGACTCTGTGCCCTACCTGGCTCTGTCAACAATACCTACTC
>PVIU01027409.1:0-20557 GCA_004026605.1 Ondatra zibethicus | reverse complement strand
ACAGAGGTCTGATCTCCAAAATATACAAGGAACTCAAGAAATTGGACAACAAAAGAACACATAATCCAATAAAAAAAATGGAGCACAGACCTAAACAGAGAACTCTCAACAGAGGAATCTAAAATGGCTGAAAGACACTTAAGGAAATGCTCAACATCCTTAGTCATCATAGAAATGCAAATCAAAACAACTCTGAGATTCCATCTTACACATGTAAGAATGGCCAAGATCAAAAACACTGATGACAACTTATGCTGGAGAGGCTGTGGAGAAAAGGGAACACTTCTGCATTGCTGGTGGGAATGCAAGCTGGTATAACCCCTATGGATGTCAGTGTGGCGATTTCTCAGAAAATTAGGAAACAACCTTCCTCAAGACCCAGTAATACCACTTTTGGGTATATATCCAAAAGATGCTCAATTGTGCCACAAGGACATGTGCTCAACTATGTTCATAGCAGCTTTATTTGTCATAGCCAGAAACTGGAAACAACCTAAATGCCCCTCGATTGAAGAATGGATAAAAAAATGTGGTACGTTTACACAATGGAGTACTACATAGCAGAAAAAAATAACGACAGCCTGAATTTTGCAGGAAAATGGATGGAACTAGAAAGCATTATTTTGAGTGAAGTAACCCAGACACAGAAAGACAATTATCACATATACTCACTCATAGGTGGTTTTTAAACATAAGGCAAAGAAAACCATCTTACAAACCACAATCCCAGAGAATTTAGACAACCATACGGACACTAAGAGAGATCTACATAGATCTAATCTACGTGGGAAGTAGAAAGTATAAAAAGACAAGATCTCCTGAATAAATTGGGAGCATGGGGACCTTGGGGAAGGGTTGAAGGAGGGAGGGGAGTGGCAGGGAGGGGAGCAGAGAAAAATGTATAGCTCAATAAATATCATGGGGAGAAAAAAAAGAAGAGGGGGAAAAAAAGAAAAAATAAAAATAAAAAAAAGAAAAGAAAAAGAAATAGGGACTGGCATGTTCTTAAAGTAAGTGAAAGATATAAGTAATATAGATTAAAAATCTGAACCTATCCAAATAAGTAGGTCTGCAGCGTCACCCCTCTCATGACTATAGATACTGGAGCTAAAAGGGCAACTGGCCTCTGGGTTTCAGAGCACACTAAGGAGTGCTTCCCTGTGTTACCTGAAACCCTGCTAATGAAATAAATTTTATAAACCAGCATCAGTGTGAGTTAGTTGGCTTGGCCCTTCCCTGAAGAACTTGGAGAGAGTCGAACAGTCTTCTCACTCCCCAGGCTAGAAACCTCGTTAAACTCTCAATCTCTGCAGCACGAAATTCAAGGTGAATGGTAAAAAGTTTGTATATCCCAATAAACCTCTCCTCTGACATAATAATCCAAACCAGATCAAATCAAACTGAATTTGGAAAAGTCCAGGTTTAATGGATGCCAGTGCTCCCGGGTGGCCTTCCAGCTCCCCAGGGATGGAGACAGAGAAGGAAGATTGAAAAACCATGTGTTTGGTCTCTTGGGGGGCAGTTTGTATAGCCTGTGGGAGTGGTCTTGAGCATCTCTGGGGAGGGGTCATCATTTGGTGGGCTTTCTTGAAGGTGGAGTCTGGACTGAGGCAACTCCCAGGGGAGGGGCCTGGGGTGGAACTTTAAACCCAAACATTCCAGACTCTTTGGGTATATGGATGCCAGGGGCTGCGATGAAGCCTTAACCCAAACATTCTAGACTCTTTGGGTATAAGGATGTTAGGGGCTGAGGTGACGCTTTCAACAAAACAAGTGGAAATTCTGACTTTAAAGAGTGAAAGAATACATTTTTCATAACTTGAAAGTTGAAACAGCAAAATCTTCTGTAAAATTTTAAAGATAAGGAAACTTTCCATTCTTTACCTAATATGTCTCAATAATTTATTCATGATTTTTATGAAGCTGACCTGTGTTTATTTCTAGCATGTGAGAAACTGATTTCATCAGCACCATTAAAATAATCTATTTGCACATTCCACATGACTGTAACCAAGTGGAAGGTTGGTTGAATGCCCATTTTACAGAGCTGAGCAGTCTATTAGGGTTGTGTGTGTTGTAGCCCTAGCGCTTGGGAATCTGAAGCAGGAGAATTCTGAGCTCTAGGATAGTATTCGTTAAAAAATAAGCACCCCCACACCATTTTTAGTCTGAAAATAATAACAATAACAGCAACAACAAAAGGAAGAAACCATTACTATCCATTGATGCAACTGAATTTTCCTTCCTGCTTCTTGTTTCCTTTAGTTTTGCATGACATTTTTACTAGAATACTCATTCATTGCCGTCTATCTGCTGACGTCATCTGTCTCTGACTTGTGTTGACCTTGACCTGTTGTGCTCAGTATCGTCAAGATAAATTTCACTACAGAGGTGTGTCATTGTATTTACCTTTTCCTTTTTGTGTAATGCATCATATTCTAACTCATCTACAATCTACAAATGCACAACTGCTGGGAGCCTGTCATGCGTACCAGGCAATCTACATCCTTGGAGACCTGTGCTTTCCCGAGTGCTCTCCCTTTAGATGTGTGTTTACCCTGTGAGCCAGCTCCTGGACTGTGGTTAATCACGTTGGAGAAGCCTGACTAGAACTGAAGCTATCTCTTTGGGATGACGGGCTGGAATTTAAATTGACCAATCTGTGGCTGGAACTGAAAAAAAAAAAAAAAGTAAATAAATGAAAATGCCTTTCTGTGGAATGAAACACATGTGCCAAAAGAAGTCAAGATAAATATATAAACAAGTGCTTGCTGTACCTCCACTTACTTCCCCAGTTCTGGGTCACAGTGTTTTCTATGCCTCAGCAATCTTGAATATTAAAGCACCTCCACCTCTTCCGTGTTGTTTTAAACATCTCCCTTTGTTGCCTTGAGTTAGCACAAGCAGTTACCTCATTCTTGTTATTAATGAATCTTGCACAAGGCATTCTGTTCCAATGGCTGTGGTCTGAACGTTTGTGCTGCATGGCTAAACACATTCTTCTTCTCTACTTTAGCACATTCTTTATTCTCTTATTTCATTCATAAGGATATACGTTTCTCCTTTTGCTCAATTTTCATATTCTAGCTTGGATGTTTCCCTTGTTTTCCTCCTAAGCAATAGCCATTCTTGACACTGTTCAAATGGAACACCCTTTTCATAAACTGCCATAATTTGGGATCACATTAATCAAGATTAACAGGCTGTGTCATAGCAACACACATCAGTCATCTAAGGATTCTATTTCTTGTTTCACGGGGGTCTTCAGGGATCCCCATAATCACTCTGGGACTAGCTCTAAGGACCAATGGCAGTTTTGAATAGCCCCAAATATGAGCCAGTCAGCACTCTACCATCCAATTAATTCTTGCCAGGAAGATGCAGAAAATACTTTTTTGAAATTTTAAAATTTTCTTTTAATTAGATATATCAAGAAAAAACTGTTAGATGCATAAAAATCTTACTCAATGAATTGTATAAAATGATAGTTTATGAATCCAGAAGAGATATTTTCTATGGGAGACACGCAGATCTATCTTTGTGCTTTGAGGATGGCCCTAGATTTCTTCTTTATCTTCCAGAAGGGTCATTATGTCACTGTGTGGAATAATTTGTTGTTCATTTGTTTTATTTTGCTTTTCTCTTGTTCTTGTGAAAACCAAAACCAAAACCAAATAAACAAACCACTAGCTGACCAATTTTATGTGTTCCAAGGTTCATACATTTTAATTTCAATATAATCGTTTTTTTTTTTTTTACTGGTCTCCCTACCAATACACACATTTTGTCCATCTTGTATCTGAATGACTCTATAGACCAGTATTGTGTCTGGATGTATAGTCTTTTTTTGTTTGTTTGTTTGGTTTTTTATATTAGGTATTTTTCTTGAATTAAAATGAAAAGTAAACAGATGATACTTGCTTTTGACTACTTATTTTTCTTTTTTTAAATTTATTTAACATTTTACATTCCATCCACAGTTCTCCCTGCAACCTCTCCTCCTCCCACCTCAGTTTTCCTCCCCAGTCTAGACCCCATCCTCTCCTCCCAATGGGTAAGGACTCCCATGTGGAGGCAAAAAAGTCTGGTCCATTAAGTTGAGGGCAGGCCCAAGCCCCTCCCCTTTTGTTAAGGTTAAGCATGGCATCCCACCATAGGGAATGGGCTCCAATAAGCTAGCTTGTGCACCAGGGATAATCCTGGTCCTACTGGCCAGGGGCCACTCAGGTAGTCCAAGTTTTACCACTGTCTTCCACATACAGAGGGCCTAGTTCGGTCTGATGGAGGCTCCACAGCTGTTGGTCTAGAGTTCACGAGTTTCCACGAGCTTGGTTCAGCTGTCTTGCAGATTTCTCCATCATGATCTTGGCCTCCCTTGCTTATATATTCCCTCATCCCTCTGTCCATTGAATTCCTGGAACTTGGCCTGGTTCTTTGCTGTGGATCACTGATTAAAGTACTATTTGGTATGCTCCAACATTGAAATGTTGGGAAGATAAACAAAGGAAAACAATGAATTACAGCCATACTGTGGAAAGTTTGTCCCAGTGGGTTAATGCTTTCTTTATTTAGAAGAGAAGATAGAACCCAAGCCCTTCCCAACAACTTCAGTTCAAAAATGGAAAGTATGACATGAACAAAAGAACCATCCTGGGGCTGGAGAGATGGCTCAGAGGTTAAGAGCACTGGCTATGCTTCCAAAGGTCCTGAGTTCAAACCCCAGCAACCACATGGTGGCTCACAACCATCTGTAATAAAATATGGTGCCCTCTTCTGGCAGGCAGACCACTGTATACTTAATAAATAAATAAATCTTTAAAAAGCAAAACCACCACCACCAAAAAAAAAAAAAAAAAAGAACCATCCTGTTTGTCAAATGATACATTCAGAAGAAGGTAATACATTATTTAAATTGTATTTCTAAGAAATCTTGAGAAACTAGTAACACACTCTTCTATCACCTATACTGCTTAGACTGAGATAAGGACTCTCTTGCTAAGCTCCTGGCCACCTCAACGACCTGTTAACATCTCCTTTGCTACCCTTGTCATCCTTAGTAAAAACACATGGGAGAGATGGGAGTAGATGGGAGAAGGTGTCTAGCTCGTGTCAGAGGGCTGTTGTGAGAGCTACACATCTATATTAAATCTTGGTACCCTGCTGGAGACCTGCTTCAGCAGCGGGGAGTTGAGGTCCCAAAGAGGACGTGTGGAGTCAGGGGGAGGGGGAAGGAGTCACACTATCCAAGGGTAAATCAGGATGGCTGCCAGTTGCCTTTAATTGAGAAAAGATTATACCTTTTGTACAGTATAGTTGCACAGAGGATTAAACAGGAGACAAAGGACTTGTAATCTGGGCTTTGACTTGAGACCAGGAGTTGAGGTAGCTACCTTGACAATAGGCACCAGTTCCTCTTACTAGAGATAGAAAGAATGGTTGCTTTATCAAGCAGGAACTTTACTCAAGCTCCCTAGGGAAATAAAGACCCTTATCCAAATGCCTGACCTTGGGAATACCACAGTTTCTTAGTCTTACTATATGGGCCTGTTCCCCTCATAATTCTCCCCAAAGGGAAGGCCCTGATATCTTACTCTTTTCCCATTATACTGTACCGTTCTGATTTCTCTGTGTTTATTAACTGAACTCTTGCCTTTCACTGCCTCAGGCTCTGGACATGGATTGTAGGTATTTCATCCTTGGGATCAGGTGTGTCTAGTAAATCTCTTAAATTCCTGACCTTGGTGTGATTAGGAGGACACAATGTAATTCCTGTTTCCTTGGTAGTGGGGATTTTTTCCCCCAAAGAATTATTTTGTTTAGAGAGGCTAACATTGTACACATTTTTATCCTTTTCCAAATCCCCACACAAAGTTTCCCAAAGGGAAAGGCATTGATATTGAGAATCATTAAAAATGAAAATAAAAAGGTGCTGGAGAAGTGTGGTCTGCAGTGTTGAAATTCTGTAACTTTGTCACAAACCCAGAGTCACCATGTGGTCCATGCCAGTACACAGTTCTACTCCTCTGTCACTCCTTTGAACAGAAATAATGGGAATTTTTCCATTCTTCAACCGGGAGCCATTAGAAGAGGAAGAATAACTGGACTCAAGAACCTTTCATCTCCCAGGTATTGAGCGAGTTATGGCAATACAGAGCACTGGCTTTTTATTTTCATTTTATTTCTACAAAAACCCTTTCTTTTCTCCTTTAGAGGAAACTGACATAAAATACTTTTTTCAGTTAATGCGTGAGGAAGGCCTAAAGAGAATGGAAAGGCTCTCGTGGAACACCTGCAATGCTACCATCTGGGACGGCCAAGCTTGTGAGCAGATGCCACCCAAACCCAGGGCAGCCTTGGACAGGGCTTAGCAGCCCAAGGTAGCTAGTGGCTCTTCCTCACAATGACCCCAGTTCAGAAGGGAAGGTGATTATAAACACATTTTGTTTTTGTTTTTATTTTGCCTCAAAAGTCATGGAAGAGTGCATTTTGAAGTTGTTTCTAACAAGCCAGACTGAGAAAAACACAGGTAGGCTTAGCTATAAATAGTTCCCAGTTATTTGTAGCATCTCGCTCCTTCCATTATAATGACAGGCCATAACATCACCACATTTTGATTTACATGAAGGATTTTCCTCAAATCACACGAGAAAGAGTATATATTTTGTATTTAGACATAAAACCTAGGAGGGGAATGGAAGAAAAATCAATATTTGGTAATAGAACTCTTGGGTTCATTATTAAATAAAACTGGGAGAAATGTCATAAAACTACATCACTGGATTGTAAGCCTTCTGATGAAAAATGTCTAAAGCCATCAAGGCTGCCTGCAACATATCCTCCTCTGAAGACTTCCCGAAACAACAGCCTGTGTTTTCCTTAAAGTTTTCCAAGAAAAGTCTCCTGGTCCTAGCAATGATGGCATTTAAGTTATTCTTTGTAAAATCTAAACATGGCCACCAAAATTTTCTTCCTTAAATCTTTAAATGTCAGTATGGAGGTATGAATGCCATGGCTATTGTGAGTTGTAGCATTTAATTTTATTGCATTTTGGTTACTTCAAAAAGAAACTTGTACCCAGTATCAGTTACTCAACTGTTCCTTCCCTTGTTCTCTGAAAATCATAAATCTACTTAAAAGATAGATTTAACTATTGTGGGTTTTTAATACGTTTTGAATCAGATGATATGGACTGACTTAGTTCATATGGGCTGGTGCAAAATGTAAACAATGTATGTACCGTATAAACAAAAGAAGTCAACGTCTCATCGCTCTAGAGGCTGAGAAGCCCAAGATCAAGGCACTAGCTGATTTGATCCCTGAGCCTCCTCTTTCCCAAATGGCAAGGTGTGCTGGGCAGTGGTGGCCCATGCCTTTAATCCCAGCACTTTGAGGCAGAGGAAGGCAGATCTCTGTGAGTTCGAGGCCAGCCTGGTCTACAAGAATTAGTTCCAGGACAGACTCCAAAGCTACAGAGAAACTTGGTCTTGAAAACAAAACAAAACAAACAAACAAAAAAACAAAAAATGTAACCAAATGGCAAGGTTTGATGCTGTGTCTTTACAGGGTGAAAAGGGCAGAAGTCTTGGGGTCCTCTTTTTTGAAGGGCACTAATCTCACTCATGAGCACGAACCAGTCACCTTGCTGGGACCTGACCACTGAAACCCATCACAGAGTAGGGTAGGATTTCAAGTGATAAATTTGGATGGTGTTCTAGTTTGCTTCCTATTGCTGTGATAAACAACACTATAACTGAAATTAGAGAGGAAAGGGTTGGCTTTTAGGTTACAGTCTATCATCAAGAGAACTCAAGATAGGAAGCTAGGAGCAGGGAATGAAGTAGAGGCTATGGAGGGGTGCCACTTATTGACTTGCTTCCCATGTCTTGCTCAGCCTAGTTTTTTTGTTTGTTCGTTTGTTTTTGTTTGTTTGTTTGTTCATTTTTCTAGACAGCGTTTCTCTGTAGCTTTGGAGCCTCTCCTGGAACTAGCTCTTGTAGACCAGGCTGGTCTCGAACTCACAGAGCTCAGCCTACCTCTGTCTCCCGAGTGCTAGGATTAAAGGCTTGCGCCACCACCGCCTGGCCCTCAGCCTAGTTTCTTATAGCACCCAGGACCACCGGCTCAGGGTGGCCCCACCTGAAATGGGATGCCCCCTCCCATGTCAATCACCAATCAAGAAAATGCCCCTATAGACTTGTGGACAGCACAATCTGATAGAGGAGTTAATTAGTTGTGGTTTCTTCCTCCTAGACAGTACTAGTTAGTGTTAGATTGACAAAACTAACCAACTCAGGTGGGAAGGGAATTTGAATTCAGAACAATTCTTCGTGTCAAACTTCTTATGATAAATACAGTATTTTCAGTTTGATTAAAACCATATGTATCAGTATTCAACTGCTTTTGGTGATGAAATGATAACTCCGCTTGAGCTTATTACATTTGTTTATTCACTCAACACAGTTGGCATTTGAATTGCCTGATTGCTGGCTATTGTAAGCAGGCTGCTACGATCAATGGTATACAAGACTTAGTGCACATGTGTGTTTCTAGTTCTTTGGGGAATATTCCTAGGACTGGGATTACTGAGCAATATAGTAAATGTATACTTAACTTTTGGGGAACTGTGTATCTGTTTTCCCAAATGACTATACCAGTTTACATTACACGTGATGAGTAGGGTGTTTTAAAAATTCTTTTTAATTTTTGTTGACTCTTTGTGGATTACACATCATTTATTCTGATCCCACTTATCTCCTGATCCCCTCATATTTGCCCTCTGCCCTTTTGCGACCATCTCCCAAAACAAAACTTAACAGGAAAACCGAAACCAAACCAAATCAAACCAAGATAAACCAAACAAGTAAAAAAAAGGAGAATTTTGTCATAGAAGCTGCAGTGTGGCCCATTGAGTCACACAGTTTACCCTTTAGTCCATTCATCTTTAACTTTCAAGTATTCATTGCCATGAGCCATTGATCTGGCTCAAGACCTCTGTCCACCAATAATGGGCTCTCACGGGGGCTCCTCTTGATATCCTATTGTCCTGTTTGGGCTCCAACAATTCATAAATGAGGTGAATGTTGGGGGTTCTAGGACAACAGATCCAGATATGGTCCTCAGCAGCAATCCAGCCTGTCTGTCATCATGGCCCCAGGTGGTAGTGCGGGCCACTCAGATGTCACGGCCCCCTAGGCAGTGCGGCCCTCAGATACCAACGTGGACTACAGGCCTCTACACAGCCCTCAGATGGTGGTTAGTTTTTTAATCCTCAATTTGCCACAATCTGAGAAGAGAATCTCAGTGGAGGAATTGTTTAGCTGACTGTCCTGCAAATATATCTGGAGGGATTATTATCTTGATTGTTGACTGATGTAGGAAAACCCAGAGCAGGACATCACTTCATTATCTGAGTTTTTGATTGTGTGAGAATAAGGAAAGCTCACTGAGCACTAAGAGAGCTGGCAAGCAAGCAAGCAAGGATCCCTGCGGTTTTTCCCTCGCTGCTCCTGACTGTGGATGTGATGTGACTAGCTGCCTGAGTTCCTGCCTTGATTTCCCCTCAGTAATGGACTGGAACTTGGAACTGTAATCCAAATAACCCCCCCCCTCCTCTTTCTTTCTCTCTTTCTCCTCTTTCTTTCTCTCTCTCCTCTTTCTTTCTTTCTTTTTTTTTTTTTTTTTTTTTTTTTTTTTTTTTTTTTTTTTTGGTTTTTCGAGACAGGGTTTCTCTGTGGCTTTGGAGCCTGTCCTGGAACTAGCTCTTGTAGACCAGGGTGGCCTCGAACTCACAGAGATCTGCCTGCCTCTGCCTCCCGAGTGCTGGGACTAAAGGCCCTTCTTTCTTTCTTTCTTTCTTTCTTTCTTTCTTTCTTTCTTTCTTTCTTTCTTCCTTTCTTTCTCTTATTTTGAGACAGAGTTTAACTATGTAGCTTTAGAGCCTATCCTGGCACTCACTCTGTGGCCTTGAACTCGCAGAGATCTACCTGCCTCTGCTTCCTGAGTACTGGGATGACGGGCATGTGTCACCATTACCCAGCTAATCTTTCCTTTCTCATGTGACTTTTTGTTGTCATCAGACTGTTTCTCACAGCAGTAGGGAGGAGACTAGAACACATGGTGAAGGATGCTTCACTTTTTGAGAACCACTTACTGATATTTAAAAAAAAAAGGTGTACAGCTTTGTGTTCCTGGACCCCAAATGAGGTTCCAGACTGCCCCATCTGACACAATTTGGTGTTTTCTTTGTAGACATAGTAGTAGCTGTGACATTAGTTTTTCATTTCCATGGAGACTAATAAAATTAAGTGTCCTTTTATATGTTCCTTTGTTACTTGTATATGAATCACACTATATTTTTATATAAGGAAATGTCTACTCACTTCCCTGATTTTCAAAATGTTTTTTTTAAATGAAACATTTATTTCTTTGCTTTTTTATGATGATGTTGATGGCTTTATTTATTATTTTTTTAAGATTTATTTGTTTATTATGTATTCAGTGTTCTGCCTGCATGTATCCCTGCAGGCCAAAAGAGGGCACCAAATCTCATTGCAGATGGTTGTGAGCCACCACCATGTGATTGCTGGGAATTGAACTCAGGACCTTTGGAAGAGCAGGGAAAGCTCTTAACCACTGAGCCATCTTTCCAGCCCCTCAAAATGGTTTTTAAATGCAGAGTTTAACCACCATTCATGTATTCTTGAATCAAGAGACATGATTTGCGAATGTTTTCTCTGATTCCATGTGTTGCCATTTCCTTTTCTTGATGGTGTCTGTTAAAACACAGATTTTTTGTTTTTGTTTTTTGTTTTTTGAGACAGGGTTTCTCTGTAGCTTTGGAGCCTGCCCTGGAACTAGCTCTGTAGACCAGGCTGGCCTCGAACTCACAGAGATCCGCCTACCTCTGCCTCCCGAGTGCTGGGATTAAAGGCATGCACCACCACCACCCGGCTAAAACACAGGTTTTATTCTTTGGGATCATACAGTTTTAAAAAAAAAAAAAACACAGGTTTTAAATTTTGATGAAATTTATTTTATTTCTCCCTTTTCTCTGACACTAATGGCATGTCTAAGAAAATGTTGCCTGGTTCAAGGCCACAAAAATTTTACTCCCAGAATAAATTCATTCTGTGGCAAATTCATTTCTAGCTCCGACTCTGGTCTGTGGTCTATTTTGAGTTACATTTTCCTTTGGCTGAGATATCAATTAAATACCGTTCCTTTACCTGAGAATATCAAGATGTCCCAGTATCATTCGTTGAAAATATTACTCTTCTCAGAATGTGCTGGCACCTTGGTTGGAAATCAGGTAACCATAAGAACCAATGTGGAGTTCTAGAATCCCAGACTTTGATGTGCATGGTCACGCTAATGCCAGTACCACACTGATGTACCATACTGTCTTGGTGCTGGCTACTTTGTAATATTCCTTCCTTGAGATGCTTTCTTCCTATATCAGAGAGACTAGTTACTTGGCATGTGCCAGCATTATAGATTTGCCAAACACAGTGTTTCAGAATCACTGTGTTGAAAAAAGCTTGGTGATTTGGTGCCTCAGGCAAATCTTTTAGCAGATGGTGACCCTAACCTCCAGAGTCTTATCTACCAGATATGTTTCTTGGGGTTTCCCATGTCCAAGCTGTGGGTTTAAGGACACCCTGCCTGTGTGTCACTCTGCCATAATTGCCTCAACTTTATTTGAAGGGGATCAGTTATCCAGGATCTGTGTACTTCTGCCTGATTCTGCCCCTGAGCAAACTATCATGTCAATTTTAATATGTATTATTCTGTGTTTTGAGTTTTCTCAGCACCACTACAACAAAGCACTATACTTTCTCATTTCAACAATATTGTTTTAAGATTTGCTCAATTAGATTCATGTAATTTTGCATTGTTCATTTGGCTGTTCTATTATAATCCCTGTGAACACACTCTTTCATGTATCTGTTCTTTAGAGAGAGATTTAAGATCTTTCTTTTATTAGCAATATTGTATGTGTGTTCTCATGTTTACAGGTGGAGTATTTCTGCTGACGACATGTATCTGGGAAGCAACTGTGGCATCCGTCTTCTTTCACTAGATATTGAAAACGGCTCCCCAAAGATCTTCACATGACCCTTGTTTCTAACAACCATGCTAGCATTGCTTTTGTTGACTTCTTCATTTTCACCATTCTGGTAGCTACGTAACATAATCTTTTTATTCAATTCTCATGTGCCTGATCGCCAGCAAGAAGACTTTTAAAAGTGAACGTTTGTTTCCCTCCGTGCTACCACATGTTTAAAATGATACATTGCTGCGTAGTGTGGGGTTTTCCTTATAGCCCAAAATTGCTAATTCTTATTTAGCATGAGGTTAAATACGACTCTCTAAAAGGCCATCTTTTCCTACTGTTGCCACTGTAGCTTCTGCTGCCCCCATGGCCACCTTCACTACAGCTACAACAAGCAGTTACTCTGTGCCTGTTATTCTAATTCTCACGAGAAACTTTCAGAGACATACATGGAGCTTGGGGGTAGAGGTGATTGAGCATTTCTCTTTAATTTTGGAGTGTTTGTGCATATACTATCAGGTTTCTTGAGCATGGTATCTATGCTTGAGTACAGAACCCACCTTCTGTACATAGACTTCAGGTGATGTCTTATATTTGTAGTGTGTTTTCATTCTAATTGTCATTGTCAACTGAGGTCAAGGGTAGAACTGTCCATGTGTAGTATCGTGTTGATGCTCAGAAAGTTTCTGATTTTTGAATTTCAGACTTTTGGGTGAAGGATGTTCAGTAAATATTATTTTTAACATTTATTTTTTTGTGTGTGGTATACATGTCTGTACATGTTCATGTAGTATCGGTATGTTTACAAGGTCCACACATATGTTCCTCAATCCGATCTCCATCTTGTTGTGTGAGACAGGCTTTCTTACTGAACTTAGGGCTTGCTAATTCAGCTAGACTAGATAGCCAGAAAGCTCCAAGGAGTCTTCTGTTTCTACCTCCTCAGTTCTGGGATTACAGGGCCTTATAGGCATGACTTTGTACATGAGTACTGGGGTTCTGAACTCAGTTATTGATGTTTGCACAAGTGCTAACAGGACAACCACAGTCCCAATTTCCTTTCTATAATTAATGAATTTGTGATAGTGAAGCATGAACTCAGACTGGTCTTGTGTATCCTAGGAAGAAGCCCTACACTGAATTAGACCCCCAACTCTTTTTTTTTCTTTTCCCTTTGTATTTTGAGAGAAGGTCTCACAAAACTCCCAGGTAGACCTGGATTATGCTCCGTAGCCCATGCAGGCCTTGAATACCGAGGTCCTCCTGCCTCAGCTTCTCATACAATAGATTTGTATCACCAGGCTTGAACAGATAACTTTCACCGTAAAGATAGGAAAACCAAGGTTGAAAGAAGTTGATGTTCCTACAGTTACAATCTTCTAAAAAAAAAAAAAAGTAGTTATTTTTCAATGCTAATTTGTTAAGATCACTTTCCCCAAGACCTTTGTGTCTATTCAGATCTCTCTCTCTCTCTCTTTCTTTCTCTCTCCTTATTTTCTCCACATTTATTGTTCTGCTCCCACTGACTCAGCAACTTTTCAAATTTATATCAGGGATATTTCAAGTTTTCCATTTTTAAGTACTTTAAAGTAATTGGGGTTTCTTAACCATACTCTTGGGGTTTTGTTTTATAGCTGTTTATTATTCTCAGTGATGAGTCGTTTGTCTATAATTTGAAATTGTATCTTGGAGAGTGAATTATGTCAATTATGTCAACTAACTCAGGAGAGTGGGTCTGTGTCTCCGTAGGTAGTGTCAGTGACTACATCTGATGGCTGGCTGAAAGCATTCAGCATTTCCGTTTATGTAGTCTCTGCATGCTGAGGAGGAATTTCAACTAGTCTAAACTGCCATACTGTTCTAGAAACTGTGTTGTCGCTCATGGGATATTTTATGCATAAAATAATTGCTACTTGATTGGTGGCTTGTTCTGGCACTTTAGGTAGTGATAGCAATCTGGGACAATTTGTCTTTATCTAGCCTATTCAACAGTCATGCATTTAACCCTATGATGTGGCAGGTATTTTGCTTGGCCCTGGGGTAATTATGTGGCATCTAATACTTAATGAGTTACTGGTATAGGTGCCTCGAGTACATCTAGTCCAGCCTCTGAGACAGCAACCGGCCCAGTTTTACAAATGAGGAAACTAGAGTTTAAGAAATTAGACAATAGGCTCAAGGCTACAAAATTTGTGAGTGCTGAGCACTTGATCAATTACACAGTAAGCAGTTCCTAGTTAGGCTAAATTAATGTGCTGGGATACCTTTGTTAGAGTCTTAAAAGAAAGAAAATAACAGGAAAAAGGAGGACGGATGAGGGAAAAGAGGTCTGACTTGACCATCTGAGTCTGATGCTCTGGGAAATATTAGGCTTCTAGGAAGATGCCTAACCCAGCATTATAGATGTTGGAAATCAAGAGTTGGGGGAGCAAACAGTAAGCTTAAAAATTTGCCTGTAACAAGACATTTGTTAGCTTTAGTTGTTCTAGATTGGCAGAGTAGACACCAGAGTGCTGGCTCAGGAAATGCACACTGCATGAATACCCTGAGACCTGTCTTTAGCTACTCACTTCTGTCATACTGTCATTTCCTTGGCGACGTTAAAGAGCCAGTTGTAGCCCATAAACTGGTACCCTAAAGCCAACATGCTGTAAGCTGTTCTCTGACTTACATTGCCTTGAAAGGAATTCTGATCAATAAAAATCTATTGTGATTCGATTCACGGTTTTTATTAAAGGTAAGGTTTGACCAAGAAGATTAATTCTTATCAACACGGCCATTTAACACTGTATAGTTTTCTTTTTCAAATTTGCCTTTGCAAATATTAACTAGAAAAAATAATGATTCTCTTGTGATGTGACAGAAATCACACAGCTCTAACTTCATGGACCCTATGACTACATTCCCTACAATGTCAATTAATTTTGCTTCCTGAAGCACATTCTTTCATGTGTAGTTTCATCCACGCTGTGTGTTATGCCTGGAGTAATTAGAGGTCTGCTAACGTGGATAAAAATAACAAATTAAAAACAGAAAAAAAATCCAACAAAACATAATAGCTTTTCCGGAGCAAGGCCAGTACTCAGTCTATTTTCTTTCCATTTTCTATGTTTTAATTTATAGTGTAAATTAATCGCCTTTCTCCCACCCCTTGATAACAATGGTCTTCTGCACTCTATTAACCCCAGGTTCTGGAGAGAGGCAATTTCCTAACAGGTGAATTAACACTAGATAACATTACCTCAAATGCCAAGTCATTTAATGTGTAATTGAAAAAAAATGTCTTAGGAGGGAGTAAGAGAATGGCTGCCTCTTTTTAAAAAAAATATAAAGAATCTTTACAAACTCTAAACTCCCATCTCCCTGGGGCTATTTCTGCATTAACAAAACACAAGAATGGCTCCCACCACCAGGACTGGGGGCGGAGCCCTGAGTTCCAATTACTTTTGTAGCTGACAGTTCACTGGACGGTTGAGCTGCATTTTTGCACCATTATGTGGAAGTGGTGAAGCCAGACAGCTGTGTGTGCCTCTCTCTTTGATATGCAGTAATTAGACTCTTCGACTAATGGAAGGTGGGAGAAAATTTCTAGAGAAAAAATGACTTCCAGTTGTGGGGGGCACCCTGAAAAAAAAATTCAGTGGAACAAAAGAAGAAAGAGCAACCTTTTCATCATGAGTATTGTGAAAGGATTTATGTGTTAACTAAGCAACACAAAAATGAAAAGTTGGAATCTTGAATTAGCTCACGCATAACTGTGTTTGCTACTGAATCATAAAGCAAACAGGTGCTTCAGACAAGCTCATCAGTCAATAATGAGGGCTTGCAGGGATGGACACAAGAGATTCTGAGTACTGAAAGAATTCCACACTTTCTCTGCTAGGCGAGTTCATTATGGATCCATGACAGTGTCTTACGGGGTGGCAGGGGGGACCGGCAGCTTGACTCTTTGTCCTTGAACTGGCTTCACTGGAGAGCTGAGCTTTGGCTGTAGGTTTCAATTCCTAGACCCCTTTAAGGTTAAACACCCAAGCCAGCCTCTCTGTTCTTTCCGTCTTGTCTGACACCCACGGGCTTCTTTATTCCTTTTCTTTCCAATCACATTTTCCTCACTTTAAC
The DNA here is from genome assembly GCA_004026605.1 of Ondatra zibethicus. Classification (NCBI taxonomy): domain Eukaryota; kingdom Metazoa; phylum Chordata; class Mammalia; order Rodentia; family Cricetidae; genus Ondatra; species Ondatra zibethicus. Next base: position 4,386 of record PVIU01027409.1, on the reverse strand, counting down.
TTGATATTTTTTGCCGTTTGTGTGAATTTGACTTTCCCTTTTTCCTATTCTTTCCCCATTCTCTTCCCAGTGTGAATTGAAAATGGCGATTCTCTATTATGTGTGCTGCAAATGACTGCCAATCTTTTGCAGGTACTAGTATAACCAAATGCCTTTTCATTCTTATATATTTTTGAATGCTTGGATGCCCTTTGCAGTTTTTGTTCCCTCCACTTATGGTTACAGTAAAAGAATTTGGAGAGAGAAAATGTTGAAAGTACACTTAAATATGTTACTATAATGAAGAAGAATTTTTAATTGAGTTTTCATGCTCTTGACTTATATCTGATTTATACAATAAATGTCTATATGATGGTTCTCTGATCTTGTTTCTTGTATATGACAATTTAAACCACACAGTTTTGTCAGGATTCTATGGTGACTGTATTTTGCAAACAAATCTTTAAAATGCAAGTTTCACAAAAGACTTCTGTGCCCATTGTGCCATTGAAAAGAGTGTTGCCTCATTTAGGCTCTGGCACTTTCGTACAAGTTCTTTGTTTCTGAGATGGCAGAACATTTGAAGTAAGGACACATGAAAGTTTGTCACCATGAGACCATGGTGTGGACAGACAGAAAAGCATTCTTTACAATTTTTAATATACCAGTTTTATCTTCATTTTTTCCACTCTTGGGAGATGATAATTTGCAAGCAAATGAATGAAAGTTTTACAGTTTGTTGTAGAACCTCAGGAATACTGTTTTTTAAAATCACATTTTAGTACTTTTTCTACTAGTATCTAATTGCATTGCACACTCAGCCCAATCTTGAAGTACTCCCCAGCTGTAAGGAAAAAAAACGAGTGTGTCATGACACCTTGGTGGAGAGCTGGTGATTTGAGATTCAGTCCCTGTCCTTCATGTCAAGGAGCATAATGCAGTTGGAAATTATTTGTGATTCTCCACCTATTATCACCAATGGAAAAAATGAAAAAAAGAAGAAGAAATGACAATCTGAAAGGGGCCATTTCAAAAATGAGATTTTCCATCTCACCAGCTTGAACATGCTGCCTTCAACATTATTACTGTCATTAACATTATTAGTTTGATTGCTGCCACTATCAGGCACTGAAGATCTAAGAACTCACCAAAAGAACACCTTGTGTATTTGTTTTAGGGAGCCATACATTGTTGTTTTAGCTTATATATATATGATATAGAAAATGCAAATCCCAAAGCCTTTCAACATTTTATAAACTATTTAATTTACTTTTAATACCTGACTTCTCTGGCATGTATTTTGCACAGCCATTTATTAGTAAGGCATGTGGCATATAAATGATGTTGGGTAGCAGGTACTCGGTGACATACACAGTGGAGTTGCTTCCTTGTGTGCAATGTTGGTATGAGTTGGATTTTTGCAAATAGAAGATTGTTTTAATTGAGGAAAGCTTTTGCATAAACTTGAGCTGTTTAACTTAGGACACTGCACATTGGGGGACTGGAGGGGTGGCTGGGCACTGGGTGCTCTTTCAGAGGCCCCAGATTCTGTTCTCAGCATGGCAGTTCACAACTGTCTGTAACTCCAGTTTTAAGGGATCCAGTAGTACCCTCTTCTGACTTCAGTGAACACTAGGCATGCATGTCATGCAAGGACAAGACAGCCATATGTCCATCAAAAGATACATGTTGGGGCTAAAGAATAATTGATGACTAATCTTTTTATATTTGTTTTAGAATTTTTGTCCCTTTTTTCTTATCTATAGTTTTAAAGGTTTGTTACTACTGAGTGTGCAATCTTTTTTGTTTAATTATATTAATAGGGTATTTGAGATAAGCTCTATGCATGCACACTGCAGCTCCATTAACTGATGAAATATGAAGTACCTGGTGGGCTTTGACCATGTTTTAGAAGGAAATCAGAAAGGAGTGAGGAGATGAAAGAAGACTAGAAACTGAAGGAGCCAGTTTCTAAGGCAGGAGAAGATCAGGGATAGTGGTGGGTGGTGGGTGGACTTGGCACTGCAGTACTAACATGAGTGAAAGCATGAATTTGGAGGCTGTGTGGTACAAGGGAGTAAACAATAACATATCTCACTTCCTAGGCCCATGGCAAGGCTGGGATGGTGGCTTTGCTATCTTTCTGTTTGTTAGAACTTTCTCCCTGGCGTCCTTTGTCAGATCCACCTCAATCACCGCAAATTTGATCTCTGGTGCTATAAACAAGTTTTGTTTGTTTGTTTTGTTTTGTTTTTTAATGTGGTTGTGATTAAGGAATGTAATAACATAATTTTCAAGTCTCATGTAAGCATGTCCTAGATAATTTACTTCTGGTTGCTATTGTTATTTATTGTAGATAAATTTCGTGACTATGAGAATTTAATCCAGGATCTCATGCATGCTAGGCAAGCCATTTGTCACTTAGCTATATCCCCACCCTTTTTTCTTTGAGATTTGTTCTTGTAATGTAGTTTAAACTGGATTTGGACACACTGTATACCTCAAGCTGTCTCCAAAATAATTATCTTGCCTTCATTATTGTGTTCTGGGCTTATAGGCTCCTGCCACCATCCCTGGCCTTGAAAATATTTAGTTTATATATTATTTTATTGAAACTACAGGGGAATTCCAATTTTATTATACAATTGTGTTGCACTTATTAAATTATTATTTAGAATAAGGTGACACATGTGAGATTGAGTCCTTGTACATTTCAAAGGTAATAGTTGACCCTAATTCTTTCTGTAAGCATGAAGTGCAAACTAGTCATGAGGGATAATTTCAGGCATCAAATAGTCAATATTCACATGTTTATTTCTCTGTGTGCCATTCTGTAGCTTTATCTGTAATTGAAAACCTCTGCCAGGATTTAAAATTTTACTAAATGCATTTTTGATGTTTTTTTCTGAATATACTTTATCTTGAGTTATAAAAGATGAGGACTTAGCGTCTGGAAAATGATGTTCTGGTGGTAGCTTAGCTGCGACTTGAAAAAACCCACCATGTTTCCTGTCACTATTCATCTGACAGAGACTTCCCTTTCCTGTTTCAAGAGAAGATTTTCAAGCTGTCTTCAGATAGCTGCCAAAACTTTTGGATGAATAGGGAAAAATGCAGTCAGATGCCCAGATGTTCCTCCTATATGAGGCCACACATTCAGCTATCTGACACAACCAGGTGCCTGAAGATGAAGCCAGCACATCTGGAGTGTGTGTTTATGAACTTTTAAAGGAGATACATAGATGTATTGCTATAACTATTAACACATTTTGAAATAACCAGATTTAAGATTAAATGTGCATAATACAGTTTAGAGGAACATTGAGATATTGTCCATATTACATGCAATCTTACGGTAGAATGTTGGTGACTCCATCTCAGGATGTCTACAAATGCTGCTTAGGAAATGTCTAATTCTAATTGAATAGGTTTGCCAAACAATATATCCATTGCTAGTTTTTCTTAGCTTTTTCTTTCTCAGGGTCTCAACTATTTACTTCAATGTTTCCAAGGGCATTTTATTGTCAGTGAATTCAAATGACCAATGATGATAAAAGAAGGCTTGCTTTCTCCCTCCATCTCTGGAAGTGTGAATTATAGTGACAAATATAGTGTGAAAATTTACGAACAGTGCCCATATATAGTAAAATGCTCTTTAGAAGTTTATGTCTAGATGTTCAAACATATAATGAATGCTTGACATGAAAAAAATATACTAACAGTACATGGGAGCCACACAGTAGCTGGTGTTACAGTCGTAATTCACTAGGATATCAGAATCCCATTCTTAGGTGGATAGATGAAGCCATCAGGTTTTTTGGGGGGTAAGTAATAGGGTTTGTCTGTGTAGCCCTGGCTATCCTGGAATTCTGTGTGTAGACCAGGTTGTCCTCACTCACAGAGATCTGCCTGACTGTGTTTCCCAGGGGCTGGGAGTAAAGGTGTGAGCCACCACTGCTCCATATCTGTCAGATTTTAAATAGAGCGGTTTCTCAGGAAATTGGGAATCAACCTACCCCAGGATCCAGCAATACCACTCTTGGGAATATACCCAAGAGAAGTCCAATCATACTACAAAAGCATTTGTGCAACTATGTTCATAGCAGCATTGTTTGTAATAGCCAGAACCTGGAAACAACCTAGGTGCCCTCAATGGAAGAATGGATCAAGAAAGTGTGGATTATATACTCATTAGAATACTACTCAGTGGTAAAAAACAATGACATCTTGAATTTTGCATGCAAATGGATGGAAATAGAAAACGCTATCCTGAGTGAGGTAACCCAAACCCAGAAAGATGATTATGGTATGTACTCACTCATTAGTGGACCCTAGCCATAAAATAAAGGACACTAAGCACTTAGCTCACAAGCCCAGAGAAGCCGAATAGCAAGGTGAACCCAAAGA
>PVIU01027408.1:0-20559 GCA_004026605.1 Ondatra zibethicus | reverse complement strand
AATTGAAATACACATTGAGAGGCTAATAGCATGTTGCTAGCAGTACTCGATTCTCCAGAGGATCTGCTACAGCATGGTGCCTGCAGGACTCAATTCTCCAGAAGACCTAGGTGAGATTTCAATTCCTTATGTTTTCCATCTTCTTGAGCTGACGAACATTCTTCTGCTCAAGCCTAGGAGTAAGCAGCTGATATGACTATGGATTTTTTTTAAACAAATACCTTTTGTCAAACTCATTGTGTGATAATGTCATTATTTTGCCTCGCACAGATAGCTCCATCTTCAAGTCAGAAACACTGGAGTCAATTTAAATCCTACGATAAACATAGAGACTATCAAGAAAGGTCCCTGTATCTGACCGTCCAGCCTCCTTGTTACTCAGAATATACACAGTCACACACTGAGCAGGTAAGCTCGGATGGAGGGGGCTGGAAAAATGGAGATAAGAAGAGGCAATCACAAGACTGGAAACTACAGTTTTACGGCCTTTATGCCCTGGCACTGGGATAGGGGCACCTAAAGGGGTGCAGCTGAGGCAGGGTGGCTCTCTTCAGTAAAGGGGAGTTTTGGGAGGAGGCAGCTACTTGCCTGCGAGAGCATGAGGATTGCCGGACATGAAACAGCTGTCTGGGCAGCATCCTGCATCACTTATGACAGCAGTGGGCACAGCCTTCCTAGAGCTGTGGCTCTCACACAGTTCCCTGTGCGTGGTGACCCCCACAGGAAATCATTTTGTTGCTACTTCATAACTGCAAATTTTGCTGCAGTTATGAATCGCAATGTAAACACCCGTTTTCTGATGGTCTTAGCTGACCCCTGAGAAAGGGTCTTGACCCACAGGTTGAGAACCTCTACATTACAGTTTATCCCTGCACTAGCTCCATACAGGATGTTCCAGGGACAGCTTCTCCAGGACTCTAGTTGGTCTCTTTCCCAGGACAAAACCATGTTCACGGAGAGTTCCGAGTTCCCCCTGGAAACTGCTCTTTTGGTGGAAATACATTTTCCAGTTTCATCTAGTAGACGTCTCTTTTCCACCTGTGTGACATCGCCTTCAGTGTCAGCTTCTGTTGGTGGTAGTTCACACCTATGAGAAAGCCATGGTTTGTGAAGGTCAGGGCAATCAATACAGCCAGTGTAGCTGCAGCTGGTTACAAGGCCACCACTAATGTTTGCTTTCTCCCTCTTAGGGACTTCCTGTTCTAGGCTTCCCTGACTCTTAGCACATCTGGTGGCCATCATGTCTAACTTAGTTGGAGAGATGGAACCCCGTTCTTGAGTGTGGTGAACTCTGGCCACCTCGTCCTTCTTTGAGATCGCTTTATTATTTGTCTGCTGTCGCAGCTCTGGAAAGTAGCAAGAGATATACGAGCGCGGTGCCAGGACATCAAGTGTGTGCCTCCTGCTTCTCCAGGAGCCCCACCTTCTCCCAATGAGCAGGCTAGGTTACCCCTATTAGGAAGATGGTGTCTTCATTTGCTACCTGCCTGGTCTCCCAGCGTCAAGGATCTGAAGTTCCAGAGCGTTTTTGGAGCTACATGGAATTCTTTCTGTGTTCCGTACTGAGGATTTCCACTCCATATGAACCAGGGTCTCCAGTCCCATTGATTAGAATCATAGAGTTGAAGATATAAATCTTCCAAGGGAATAAATCCAGCCCCTTTTGCTTTCATACCTTAATTGTCAGTGCGTGTGTTCTATGCACAGCAAACACTGCTACAGTTTGCTTGTTTGGGGTTGTAACACATGCTACTTAAAGACACTTGGTTTTCAGGAGTCACAGACTGAATCCGCAGACTGGGTCAACCTTATTTGCTCCAAAGTGACACCGATGGCTGGGAATTAGTTACTGGTGAGTGGGCATAGGAAGAAGTCCAGCAGTGATCAGATAAAGACGGTGTCTGTGGTTCAGAAGAAGGCCTTCTAGAGTGGGGCTGAGCCCTGGCTGATGAGCAGATGAAGCAGAAGCAGTCTAAGCAAAGTCTTGGGGTTAGGAATCAAAGCCAATTCAGGATAGAATGTTGAATCATTAAAATTTTATTTTAACCAATTTTGTTGATTGGAAGAAGAGGCAATAAGACCAGAAGATACTAGTATAGGGGTCTTCATACACTGTGCTGACCAGCTTTGGTAAAAGGTTTGGACTAGGGCAAGGTGACTCACTTCAGGTAGGCACCTTTGCTAACACACGCACAACCCCACACAAATACACATAATTAAAACAAATCTTGACAAAGAACGACATAAATGTACTGTGACGTATACATGGCTGTACTGCAGTTTCCTCTATAGAGACCCTCCTTTCCAGCATAAGGTTCAGGACGCAAACAAGCTCCACCTGTCTGAGGAAGCTAAGACTCAGGCCCAGGAAGTCCAACGCGAGACTAGGGAAGCCGAAAACAATGGTCTGAGCAGCTGTGCTGCCGAGAAAAGACCCCCCACCTATCGAGATGCCTGTGAGCCCTTTGGGGTGAGGAAGCTGCCTTGGAGTTGTCTCTACTCCTATAAGTAGCTCTTCAGCCGTACCCTCTGCGTGACCCCAATAGAAACTCAATTGTTCACAGCCTTGGTCTGTCATGGGTTTCCTACTAGGGGTGAGTAGACTTGTGTGTGTGTGTGTGCTTGTATGCATGCACGTGTGTGTGTGCGTGCATGCATGTGTGTGTATCTACACACAATACCAGCTTACGTAGCTGTTTAAAACTGGATTGCATAGACTATTCACATATGTGATTATGGGCGGAGTTGGACTGAAGTGGGACATTTTGTCGTGTGTTTTCCATTGTTGTCTTCTTTTTGTTTCATCTTTCTTTTTCTACATGGCCTTGGTACGGAGGTGATTTAGTTTTATGCATGAGAGATGGGAAGCAAATGCGGTGAGCTCTAATTTCTATGTGGTTACACCTCCACTCAACAGTACACACGAGATCAACACCACCACCAACACTCAGGCCAGCTAGGACTTCACTATTTTAACATTTCCCAGAAGAAAACGAATTCATGAAGTGAAAGTATCAAACCAGAATTTTATTATATATAAACACATTTCTTAACACTGTTCTTTCGTTACTTTCAACCTGGGCACAGGAAGGAGTAGCGCAGCCAGACAAGACATCATGTAGGAAACAAGCAATGCGCATGCGTCTGTGTACTTCGGTATTGCTACTGCTGGGGGATACAAAACGAGACTCAGGAGCAAAGATCGTTATTTCGTCGTCCTCTTATTTGGCTCCTCGGCGCTGCCTGAAGTAGCGGTTGTAGGCAGCGTTGTATCCGTAGACCATGGCATAGCGTTCACACAGCTTGTAGTCATCACAGGCTTCCCTGTTGATCTCGTAGGCAGGCTTGTTGCGCTCCCGGACCCTGGAGAGCGGAGGAAGAGGCCACGAATGAAGGGCAGTCAAAAAAGGGAGGAAAGGTTGGGGGTACTGGGTGGAACCCTTCCCCCAACACTAAGGGGTGTTTGAAGAGCAGGCATGTTCTCCCCGAGCAGAGAACAGGTTTTATTTTGGTATTATTTTTATGAATAAAAATAGAAGCTTTCTTTCTGTTTCCTCTTCCTTCCTCCCCATCTCTTTTTTAACCCCAAAGCAAAGGAGTTTCTAAACATTCTGTCTTCTCTGTCTTGCTTTTCAGTTCTTTGAGTTCAAGACATAGAAATGGTGATAAACCCTTCCCACTCGGCTCAGATCTGTGCTATGGCACTGCTACCCCCATCAAGTTGAGGTACGCACCTCTCTTGGGCTTTGGCTCGCCATCTCTGCTGAGGGGAAATAAAGGTGTTGGCATTTCTCCTGTTGATGAAGGGACCTAGAACAGAAAATCGATAAGTGTGCTTTCATGGAGCAGCTGATGAAAATATTTTTGAGTATTCTGAGGGCAAATCCATCTGAGATCCCACTAACCTCCTCCTCTGTTTTGCCGGGGGTAGGCAAAAATAAAAAGAGTACAAAGTAGATTTTATAAACTGCATGAGCAAAGGCAATGAATAACCGTTTATGTGTCCTGGGGACTTGTCACATAGGCCACACTAAATCTTATCTGTTTTGTCTTTGGGCAACCCTTTGCTACTTTTGGTAATATCTACTCAGGGTGTTTTTAATGCATTTCAAGAGAATTTTTCTCATCATTTGGACCTACAAAGTAGACCATAGGACACCAGTATAGGGGCAAGTTAAATACTATGAAAACAAGGAAGAAATTAAACACAAGAGTGAGGCCTGGCATGGGGGTACACACTTGTGGTCCCACTACTTGGGAGGTGGGGGCAGGAGGATGAGGAGTTGAAACTTATCCTCAGTTGTGTCCTGACTAGGAGGCCAGCTGGGTTACAGGAGACAGCCACCGAGTCAAAAATCAAACCAAAACGGAAAAATAAAACCCTTCAGATTAACCAACCAAAAATGCGGATACTGTTCGGTTCCTGGCTGTAGCCAGACTTTCCAAGTCTGTCTACTCAGGCGCCAAAGCTGATGCTGACGCCTGTGGGCTCCCAGCTGGCTGCTCCTGTTCTGTGCTTTCTCAGTTGTCATTTTCCATCCGTGTGGCTGATGTGATGGCAACTTAAAATTTCCAAGTGTTCTGGATGCAGCTTAATGTCATATTACAGGGCTTGAAGCTTGAACGCGGCTCACTGGGACGGTTTTAGTCACTGGGGCTAAAATTCCAGGTCTCCCAGGGAGGCCCACTCTTCCCTTCCCTCTCTGTCATAGACTTGACCAGCACTTTACTTTAAAAAACAGGGTGCTGTTCTTTAATGCAAGCAACTGAAATAAGGTCACCAAGCATTTACTTACTGATTTCATAGGACTCCATGCTTTCGTGAGATTCTGCAATTGAAAGAAAGACTGATTTGTCATATGCTGTCATTGTAGAGGTAGAAGAGGAAGCAAGAGTCAAAAGGGTGGGGATAGTGCATTTAGCAAGGCAGCTGTCAAGAAATTCCAGCAACATAGGAGTTAGGAGTTGCTTCTTTCTTTCTCTCTTTGCTTCGGGAGTCTTCCTGCTCATCTTTCCGACATACTCAGGGCGGGTTTGAGACTAGAGTCAAGTCAAGGTGGATGCGCCAGGCTTCTCCAGGCAGGGAGCTCCAGGGTGGTTATTGAGCTGCCTGACCTAGACAGCTTCTAAGAGGGTTCGGAATGGCTCTTAAGAATGGGTGTTAAATTGGCAGCCTCAGAAACCACTGGCTCCCTCTCACAGCTCAAACTGGGCACAAAGCCAGGGCGGAGAGGACGTCAAAGCAAACGCTCTTGCTTTCTATGTGTCTCCTGAACACAGTGGGCAAAGTGGGAACAAAAGGCTGTGTTTATAAGTGCCCGCCTGCCTGCAAAGTGGAAAAGGAGGCGAGGAAATCAAAAGCATATACAGAAAGTTTATGAATAACTCAAAAGTTGAGACGCATAGCGTTAGAGCTGTTTATACAATTTAGGTTTAAAAACAACTAAATATGGTCAGCATGATTTCAGCGGAATTATGTAAATAAATTGGCTTCAAATCTGTAAACAAATTACAGACGACTTAACACACAGGTAGCAGAAAGAAGTGTCTTTTGCAAATAGTTTTGAAACTGATAATTTTCTAAAATTCAGCTGTAAAGCTTCTTTTTAAAAATGAATTTGCAGAATAAACGCACTAAGCTCATGGTATTTTCTGTCCCTAAAAGGTCTATCTCTAGCTATTACTTCCCATGAAAACATATTTTCTTAAAGTGAAAGACTGACCAAATATCCTTAACCCATCAATACTCAAGTTTCAATAAACGTTCTTAAAGAAGACGATAGAAGCTGGGAAACGACAGGTTTCTGGAATATCTGGGTTTCCAGGTGTGCAGACTCATTCCTGGAAGAACCGTATTCATTTCTGGAAGATTCATAACGGGAAGAACCTGATAAATAGTTCACACGCATTGGGCTGTTTAGAATACAAAACAGGTGCGATGGAGTGACCGATGACCAAGGTAGGGTTCGTGATCCTCTGGGTTATAACAGAGAAAGGAGAAAGGAGAGGCGCTGGGAGAATGAACAGAGAAAGGAAGCCAGAGGCAGGAAAGGAAACCCCACTGACATCAGGGAAAGAGGTTTCTCACCGTAGCACAAGGCTGCCACAGCCAGGGCAGCCAGAATGGTCAGAGGGAGCAGGCTCTTCATGGTGTCTTGGTGTCCCGTGAGTTTGCCCCTGTGTCTGGCACAGCAGCAGAGGGGAGAGGCTCCTACTGCAGCGAAGGCTGAGCTGTTTTTATAGGAACTTGAGCAGCCGGAGGGGGAGGAACCAGCAGCCGGGGGCTGGAAAAGGTGGGGTGGCTTGGCACTAAACTCGCCTTGGGACTTCTCCCAAGTCCTCATTCCTTCCAGATAGTATCTACACAGCGTGGGCCGTTTCCCCTCACTGCTGGCCCCGGCTGTGCTACAGCAGGATGCTGTCCTGGTGCAGAAGTTGTGGCCATCCTCTGTTTGCTAGCCAGACCTGGGCACATGCCCACGGAGAGGGCAGTTACCGCAAACACAGGTTTGCCTTTCGAATTCTTCCTCTGATCTACTTGCTGGTCCTGACCGCTGGCCATTGGGGCTTGATCTGCAGACAGAGCTGTAGTGTTCTCTTTGCTACCCAGATGGATGGAGAAGAGGTCCTGGGGAGAAAGGCCCCCAATCTTTATGCTGTGACAGCTTAGACATCTACACAGCAGGGCAGAATTTTCAATTCTAGACCAATCAGGCGTTTGTCTGGTAATAGGCAGTTTATGAAGCTTTCCAAGGGTTCAGTGGGGGTAGAGATGTGGGTACCCCAGTTTTGTTCATTAGCTACCCAGTAACCTGATTCTTTAATTTTGTGACATTAGTCTAATCTTACGCCCTAATGCTCTCTCAGGGTAATGCTACTGACTGCACCAGTGTGGTGGGGATGAAGATACTCATTGCTCATGTTCTCACAGCACCCCTGCCTTGCTACTGAGCCAATGTGATAGACTTTTCGTGAGCAGGATAAAGTACGTGATGCGGAGTTTAGGAGCTGAGTGTTAGCTACAGACCAGCAGTGCACCTGCCCTCAGAGTCAGGAATAGCTCTGGGCTATGCCCTTGGCCTTGACTGTAATGTACCCTCCCAAGCAGATTTTCACACATCTGCATTTCACTGCACCAGAAGGTCTGGGGCCTGTTGCTTATCTAACAGAATTTCCATATGGCACCTCTGGCTCTCTGAAGGATCCCTTTCTCTCCCTCTCTCCCTCAGGAAACTTTTCTACCCCCTCCCCCCCCCACCGTCTTGGCTACTTTGTGGTCCAACAGGCTTGGGTCTCAGAAGCACACTCTAGAAAATCTATGGCCTCAGGACTGGGGGCTCGGCATGAAAAGACAGAGAGTGGCCTGCTGGACTTTCTGTCTCCCTGAGACATTGCTGTCTCTCCACTTCCCACCCTGGGAAAGGCCTTTACAGATGCTGCAGGATTCTCTGTTAAACGATCTGCAGGACCAGTGGGTTCAAGAACCAACACATCTCTGCTTTTCCCTTCATTTGTTTATGGGCTGCAGAGGTAGACGAGTAGTTTAGGGGCCTGCGGCTCCTGCAGAGTGCTGCAGTACACATTGGGTACTGGAACTGCATGTAACTCAGCTCCAGAGACTCTGATGCCCTCTTCTGGCTTCTATGGGCCCCCACATATATGTGCATGTACACACACACACACACACACACACACATAAAATAAAATTCTTATATTTTTAAAAATTATTGTTTTTGCTTGTTTATTAAGTAATTAATTAATTATTTTTGAGACAGGGTCTCACTATGTAGCTCTCTCTGTCCTGGAACTCATTATGCAGACCAGGCTGGCCTTGAACTCACAGAGATCCACCTACCTCTGCCCCTCAAGTGCTAGACTTTGTATGGATGCGTGCACGTGCGTTTATCTGTGAAGGTCAGAGGGCAACTTTAGCAGTTGGTTCTCACCTTCCATCCTGTTGGAGGCATCTAGTGAGCTTCCTGGTGAATCTATCTTCCTCTCCCATATTCCCATAGGAGTGGTGGGAATACAGATGCCTGTGGGTTTTGGGGATCAACCTCATGCTGTCAGCTGCCTTTCCCCACGGAGCTGCCTCGCCAACCCTGCCTTGGGCCACTTAAAATAAGGCCCACTGAAGGGAGTCTTGAGTGCCCCTGCCGCCACTTCTGCGTGACGATCAGATCAAGGTAACTGGTGAAGTTCTGGCTTCCTGCCCTCAGCGGCGACGGTCCCTCCTCTTTCTCCGGGTTCAGATGCCAACAGTACTCTTTCAGGCCTCTTTCCAAGCTAAGCTTTTCAGCTTTCCTTCCAAGTTGTTTTAATGTCGCTGCCACCAGATCCCTCAGGCTCACCAGCTTCTCTTTTCTAGGATTTCACAAGGTCGAAGCTTTTCTGTTGGGTACCCTTGCTCTCTGGCCTCTCCTTCCTTCTCATTGTTCATCTATTTCTGACTTTCCAATGGTAAATACTACCTGCAGGCCACTCATAAAAACCATTAATGTTTTGGAATTCAGATTCCTGCCTTTCCTGCTCTAATATAATTCCCTGTCCCACTATAATGTTGTAGACATCAACTCTAATCACATTCTCTTTCTGTTGGTTTCTTTGTGGGTGCTGGAACTCTAATGTAGGCCTGGCTTTATACTGGCTAGGCAACGAATCCCCTCTGCCATTGAGCTGTGTTATCCACTCCAAGTCGGTCATATACGTGCAAATATAGTGTATATTAGTTTGTGTGTATGTTCGTGTGTGTAGTGTGTGTGTGTGTGTGTGTGTGTGTGTGTGTGTGTGTGTGTGGGCTGGAGGTTGATGTTAGGTATTTCCACTAATCACTCTTCACCTTAGTTTTTGAGACAGGGTCTCTCACTGAACCTGAAGCTTGCCAGTTTTGTTTAAGTGGCCAGTACACTTTAGGGATCCTCCTGCCTGTGCCTCCCCATCTCTGGCATTGCAACACTGTGCCTGACTGTTTTTGTGGGTTCTGGGGGACCCAACACAGGTTCTCATGCTTGTCTGGTGAGATCTAATTCTATAGGCCCTAATAAATTCTCAAAAAGAGTACTCGGCCCACCCTGTGAACAGGCATGGCCTCTGCATTGCAAGGGGCCCAGATTGATTCATCTGAATAAAGAAAGAAGAAAAGAACGAAAGTAGAAAAGTGGAGAGGAAGACGTGAGTAGATCTTTGGAGATTTTGAGTTCTAGACAGTTTGTGTTATAGAGATGAAAACCTCCAAGATACCCTTGGAATGCAAGATGTGCTGAAAATGAGGAAGTCCAAGAAGCTACTTTGATTGATAAGATTGTTTGGAATGATAAATTATTCTTTGAGAACCACTGGGAGTTATTTGATGTTCCATGATTAATTTTGGCTGACAGTATGCATTTTCCTAAGATCTAACTTGTAAATTCTGAATCATCCAAAGTTCCAACTTACGTTTGGATTTAAATAATTATGACAGACGTCTAGAGAGTTATTTCTTCTTAACCCAAGAGAAGTGCTACTTAGTAGAGAGAATGATAGAACAACCTCAGGAGCATCTGCAAAAGTGTAAGGCAGCCACACAAGTGCTAGTGTTCCTAATTCACAGAATCCTCTTGAGCAAGTCTGGCAGGGTGGTGGCCAGGGGACAGAGGTCACAGAAGAGTACAAGATCTCCCAACCAGGGTGGTGACCAGGCAACAGAGGTCACAGAAGAATAAAAGCCCTCCCAACCCCACCCTCAGGAGGAAAACAAAGCAGCATGCTTTAGCCACACATCAGTTGCCTACCCATCATCCGTGCTTCCGTCCATCCTTTTGTCCATGCATCTATGTATCCATCCATCCATCCATCTGTGCATCTATGCATCCATCCATCCATGCATCCGTTCATCCATCCCTCTGTCCATCCTTCCATCCATTCATCCTTCTATCTGTGCATCCATCCATCCATCCATCCATCCATCCATCCATCCATCCATCCATCCATCCATCCCTCTGTACATCCGTCCATCCATCCATCCTTCCATCTATGCATCCATCCATCCATGCATCTGTTCATCCATCCCTCTGTCCATTCGTCCATCCATCCATCCTTCTATCTGTGCATCCATCCATGTATCCATGCATGCGTCCATCCATCCATCCATCGATCCTCTACCTACCACCCATCCAATATATTGTGTACTTTCTATATGCAATTCTATGATGGAAATACAGTGAAGGGGAAAAAGTACTATTATGCTTCCTGTCCTTGTGCAGTCAGGAGTTTACATGTTACAGATTGTTTTTTTTTTTTTTAAAAAAAGTGTCTCCTTTTATTTAAAGCCTCTTTTACAGCTGGATGTCCTCAGAGAAGGCCATGTAACATGATGGCTTACCATAGGGCTGACCTTTTCTGTGTCAACAAGGTGTGCCTCTGTATCCAGAGCAGCAAGGAAAGTGTTGACGACAATCAGGTAAGATCAGGGAGAGAATGGAAGAAAGTTGCCAGCTGCTACTATGGGAAGAAGCTTTCCCAAAAAGCTTATTGGAAGGCATCCCCAAAGACTTAGATCCCATCTACACTATACTAACAATAAAGAAATACAAAGTTAAGTTTTCTCTACCAACCCTGCACCCTCACTTTCTCTTCTTGCCTAGCCATTGCTAAAACGTCTTTTTTTTCAGATGGTTAAACATTTGGTGTCTGAGAAATTTTCTTTGTCCTAATAAAATAAAATAAAAAATCTTGCTGTCCCATGAGATCCAACTTTATCTGCAGAATATTGGTTTTATAAATGCATTTTTTTGTGTGTGGCAGAACAAAAACTACTATTCTTTCCAGTAAGGGAGAAAAACCAATGAGAAGAGACTTAGCAAGCAGAAGCCTTGAAGATAAAACAGAAGTCACTGCTTGGGATATTAAAAGACAATGAATTGAGAAACGAAAAGGGGTCCAACATTATGTACTCTTAAATCTACTTTCTTGATGCAGTATTTCTCAAACATTCCTAATGCTGTGACTCTTTAATACAGTTCCTCATGTTGTGGTGACCTCAAGTGTAAAATTATTTTCATTGCTACTTTATAACTGTAATTTTGCTACTGTCGTGAATTGTAATATAAATAGCTGTGTTTTCTGATGGTCTCAGGCGACCTCCACCAAAGAGATCCCTAGAAGGGTCATGACCCACAGGTTGAGAACTAACATTTTAACAGCCGTTTCTTGAATGGAAGTTCTTGGATAAGAAGTCTCTGGATTCTTAATTGACTTAGTTTTCCAGACATATATTCACTTACTCCTTTTTTTGATGTTTCTAAGCGGAACTAAAGGGAGAAGAAGCCTTGCAGTCTCAGGCAGGGGTGGGTATGTGAACGATCATTGGCAGAACTTTTCAGGGAAAGGTTTAAGCTACGGAGGCCCTGGTGGGAACATTTGTACTTTTTCTTTACCCCCTATTACGTCAACCATGTGCTTCTTACTGAGAATTTCATTTTTCAGAAATGATGGTGCTGCGGGTGGGGTGGGTGGTGTTGCAGGAAGGCCCGTGTGAAAAGGCTGGGTTGTTGGAGTGATGCCAGTGAGAGGAGGCGGGAACTTCCGTGGGGTGCTTAGATGCTAGGGTCACAGGGGGTGCGCCTTGTGGGCGGGGCTTCGGAGACTCTGCCCTTTTTCTGTCATGTCATGTGACAGAGAAAACACCCTTTGTCAGAGGAGGTGTTCTGCTCCACCACACATTCCCGCCATGGGTTTTTACCTCCTCGCAGGCCCAGAGAAACATGGCCAGTTGACACAGACCGAAACCTCCAAAATGATGACTCAAAATGAACTCCTTGCAAGTTGATTATCTCGGATGTTTTGTGGTAGTGAGAGAAACTAGCCGACACAGATAGGAAATACCAAATAAGAATTCCTCCACCGTCCGCGTGATGTGAGTCTGTGCTGAGAATTCGCTCTCAGTGTTCATTCACTGTGTCGTTTGCCTTTTAAAATAATCGACGATTATCCACATCTTCTGTACATGAAAGGAGAAGCTCTGAGTTTGTATAGTCTATGTAAGGTCGCATACTACGTGGCAAAGGGACTCAAAGAATATGGCTTTCATTATAGATAATAATCATGCACTGTCCCCCAAGTTTCTGATATCTGCTTGAGCCACAGAGCTAAAGACAAAACCAAAGACAAAGATGTACATGTATCTTTTAAAAACAGACCATCAGGATTTAGAGTCTTACCCATTACCATGGCAACCCAGAAAGCTAAAATGACTTCTGAAGCAGAAAGGGGTGAAGTCGGCGCTGGATCCTGGCCCCATGTCTCCACCCAGCACCCTGGCTTGCCTGCCCAAACATGTTCCAGTTTAAGCATGCGACATTCCAAAAACCTTTCAGCTCACTTCAGGGATCACCGCCTATGTCTCCTCCCAGTCTGGGACTCATGTTTGCTGGCTGTCATCCGATCCTAGCTCTCTGGTTGGTGTTCTCAGGCAGCCGTTTCCCAGCGCCTATAAAGCCAGTTTCCACAGTTACTTAGACCCCAAGGAGGGGAAAAGGGGGGATGTAGACTTAGTTTACAAAATGCTCTTTCAAGTCAAAGCAAAACAGAGAGCAGTGTTCTGTTGCCACTGTTGGCTAGGGATGAAGGTAAGGATGGCTTTCTGCTTACTCTTTCGACCCTAGCTGTTTTTTCTGGATGAGAGGTGACGAAGATGAAGTCTGGGGAATCTTTCCCTATGGAGCTGTGGTCCTGGCTGGAGACCAAGGCTTCTTATATAAGCTCTTTGCTGTCGTTGCCGTCTCTGCTACTTCCTCAGGCCTTCATTCACCATTCCAATTCACTAAGATAGAAACACTCCCTCCTTTGCTGGAGAAATCCATCACCCCACAGAACGGAGTGAGCTGTAGGGACTGAAGAGGAGCTGATGACTAGACACACTTGGGAGTGTTAGAGGTGGTACACTTGGTGATGGTCAGCTGGCAGAAATAATGACAGCAGGTCTCACTGAGTGATGTAGAGACAGAGGGGGCTGTGTTCCTCACTTATAAGGCCATGAAGTAGAAGATCATCTTCTCACCCAACTGCTATACACAGAACTCATGTATATATGCCCAGTATTCGGGAGACTGATCCTGATGGGTTGTTTGTGAGGTAAAGTCCAGAACTGCATAGTTAGGCTGGGCCTAACAAAACAACAAAACAGCCCTGGAGAACACAAGATGGAAGCAATAATACTTCAAATAATGCTGACCGAAAGCAGCTTCAAGAAATAGCCTTAAAAAGAAGAGCAACATTGGGAGAGTGAGCGTCCTCTGGCTTCCCTCCATCTTGTTGCCCCCTCAATACTTCTGGTACCTCTAAAAACAGCCACCACATCAGCAGGACTGGACCCTGAGGGACAGGCTTCATAGCGAGTAAAACCTCTTTGACTAGCATATGTGGTTTGGGAGATAAGAAAGCCTGCATTTGGACCTGAATCCTGGCTCATCCATCTGCTTTCTGTGTGACATTCAATGTTATTTAAACTCAAGAGCCTCTTGCTTCTTAGGAATACAACTGGCACTTATTAAATGTGACTGGCCAGGCAGTGGTGGCACACACCTTTAATCCCAGCACTCGTGAGGCAGAGGCAGGAGGATCTCTGTGAGTTCAAGGCCAGCCTGGTCTACAAGAGCTAGTTCCAGGACAGGCTCTAAAGCTACAGGGAAACCCTGTCTCGAAAAACAAAACAAAACAACAACAACAAAAAAATGCGACTCTGAAAAATGTTGGCTAAATAAAGAGTTACCAGCTTAAAGGCTGTCTGTCATGAGATAGCATGGAACACACATGCACACACACATACACACATGCACGCACGCAAGCATTGCTAAAACAACAATAACAACAACAGCAGGAATCCCACTTGCTCAACTCCATCAAGGGTCACCTCCCCTCTTGCCCCACCTCTTCTTTAGTACTTGGGGAACAGACCACTGGTGATAAGCAAAACAGAGGAAAAAGTACAAAAAGTAGTTCAGGATCAAGGAATCAGCAAGGTCTTGTGCAACAAGAAATGAAGTAGGTTCTGGAAAAGCCTGCTTGGTTCTGACACTGCCCCTGCATGGCCACGTGAGTCCCGAGCAAGTCATGTGTGTTTGTAAACAGAAGGTTGGGTTAGACCACTATAGTTTTGAGCTTCTGAATTATTCAATCTTGAAAGGATAAACAAGCTGGAGAGACGATTCTGTGAGCCAAGGCCTGAAGGAACACTCAATTCTTAATGCAGTTTCTCAAGGTCCTTTATGGGCTGACTTCTATTTGAATGCCCACACCTCAGCTAGCAATCCAGTAGCAAGGCAGCCTGCCATTTAGATCTCTGCCTGCCTCTATATCTGCTCCACTGTGACTTCTCAATTGACTGACAGGCTTGAAGTCTGTGCTACAAGAAATACACTCTTTGCAGCCAGGCATTGGTCCCTGAGAGAAAACCCTTCAGACAGAAAAGATCTAAAACTCTAAAATTCATCTCCTTGGCTACATAGTCTAATTATTGCAAACCAAGAGGTGAGATGGAGTCCATAGAGGAAGCCAAGGGAAGGCTCAGAGGAAATGCTATGAGGTTAATATTAAGCATGGTAGACTACAGGGGTGTGTGTGCCCTTGCTGATTGAACTGAGAAGTAAACAGGCCTTGAGAGAACAGTGTTTCCACATTGGATGTCTCACTGCTAGAATTCTGATGGGGATAATGCAGAAAAGTGGGTTTAGGTTGACCTGTGGAAATTCGTTTTAGCCCTGCCTTCTGGAACTTATGTAAGAGTTCTATTATTGTTGTTAGGAGGGGCTGCTAGTTAGTTCCTGGCCGCTCAGCCCCAAAATAATCACACAGAAACTGTATTATTTAAAACACTACTTGGCCCATTAGCTCTAGCTTCTTATTGGCTAACTCTTACATCTTAATTTAACCCATCTCCATTAATCTGTGCATCACCATGAGGTCGTGGCCTACCAGTAAAGTTTCGGTGTGTCTGACTCTGGTGGAGGCTCTATGGCTTCTCTCTGACTCTGCCTCCTTTCTTCCAGCATTCAGTTTAGTTTTTCCCGCCTAACTCTATTCTCTGCCTACCTCTATTCTCTGTGTAGGCCCAAGACAGTTTCTTTATTAATCAATGGTATTCACAGCATACAGAGGGGAATCCTACATCACCTCCCCCTTTCTGTTTAAATAAAAAGGAAGGTTTTAACTTTAACATAGTAAAATTACATATAACAAAACAGTTATTAAGCAAGAATTATAGTTACAATATTCGTATCTATTTTATCTTTTATCATGACTAAGGAAAACTATAGCTGTTCTTCAACTCCACCAAAGATTCCAGAAGGATACAATATTACCTAAGTAAACAGGAAGTGCATTGTAAGCAACTTCCAAAACTCTAGAATTGACAAAGAGATCCCACTGCCTGGACAGTTACCCAAAGTTCTTCTGTATCATTGGGACATCTATTTTCAGCCTACAGGCCCATTGTATCCTACAGACTTTTCCATGAAGCAGGAAATTTCAAAGACAGTTCCACCTATATTGGCAGTTTGCCAGTCACTTTCTTCTGTGTCCTGTAGAATGTCTAGTAGACTCTTTCATAAAGCAGGAACCCTGAAGGATGGTCTCACCTTTAGGCAAGTTCAGCAGTCATTTCTCTGTGGGTCCTGCATGTCCAGCTAATCAGTCCAGGCAAGAGCAGTTTCTTGCCCAAATGGCTAACCAACTCCATAAGGAGCCTCTTCAATGCCCATCTTCCTCTTGAAGTAATTGGTGTTGCCAGGAGCAGATGTGTTCCATTGTCATGAAAAGTCCTAAGTTATTAAACATTTTAAATGCCATATTCTGTAGTCTTTGAAAGGTTTGAAGAATGCCTATCCATCTGAAATACATCTCTGTACATCTAGAAAACCTAACTAACATGACTACAAGCTTGACTATATAGATGATTACCTATTAACCTATATTTCTTAATTATACATTACATTTTCAAATGAGCTGCACAAACACAATACCTTAATCAAGAGCATATATATATATTAACAAAATTGACCTTAAATTTGTGTCAATAAACCAAGATCCATCCAAATGCAAATCTCTATAGCATCTCCCCCTTTAAATGTAAACAAACATCTATAAACAATATTTGGGAATATGGGGCATAGTTCTTCTCTAAACTGCTTCCTGCTGTTTATTGGGTGAAGTAATTTTTTGAGGGGTATTCAACGTGATCTTTCCATCAAACCATATTAGCCTAGAAGCAATCTACAGGTCCTCATCCTCTGTGGAAACAAAAGAAGAACCTCTTTTCCAAAGCAACATATCCTTAGACCCATATTTTGAATTCAAGATACCTTTAAAATATAAATGTTGACTTAACTTAGCAGTCCCCAGAATCAAATGTCTCTGCAGTAAAAAATTCAAAGAAAACACAATAGTATACATAATCCAGAATCTCTCTGTATATTCCATCTTTACATGGCTTATTCTCTTTTACTTCTTTTAATCTATGAGTGTCCGTACTCTGTCTCTTTAAGAACTTTACCTTTAAAAAAAAAAGTACTTCTTTTTATAATTGTCTGTATTCTTTTTCTTCTCTCTCCCAAGCCTACATACATTTATCCAACACTGTGACTCATTTAGAGGTCTTTTCCTTCTGAATTTGTCTTTATTGTGTATTTATAATTATTTTCTGACTAGGATTGCTTCTTAAAATGCTAATTGCTTCTTAAGACCCTAAGTTGTGGCATTACTAGGGTATGTATGGTACTTCCTGCTTGCTCCACACAGTCCAACATGGTGGAAGTCTGCTCACTGCCTCTTCAAGCCATGCATATTGCCCCAGTTCCAAGTATGCAGTGTGTCTATGTCAAGCTGTTAAGCAGTTTGTAACACGCTGCTTATAAACCACATTTAAATTCTCAGCTTCCTGAAAGAGCCAGAGGTCGTGCTGGCAGCAAGGCCCAGAAAGCTGGCATTTCAAAATGATGCGACTTTTTTTTTTTTCTAACACTGAATCAGGAAAACTTCTCTTAAAGAGGCACACAGCCAGCAAACAGCAAGAAGCTGTGTTAAACTCTGTATTTTTGTGTCTAGAATTCCTTTTCAAACTCTCTCACATTTTTATGTGGATATAGTTATCCACATTGGGTAGCCAATTTGTTGTTAGGAGGGGCTTCTAGTTAGTTCCCAGCCACTCAGCCCCAAAATATTCACACAGAAACTATATTATTTAAAATGCTGTTTGGCCCATTAGCTCTAGCTTCTTCTTCTTCTTCTTCTTCTTCTTCTTCTTCTTCTTCTTCTTCTTCTTCTTCTTCTTCTTCTTCTTTTTTGGTTTTTCGAGACAAGGTTTCTCTGTGGCTTTGGAGCCTGTCCTGGAACTAGCTCTTGTAGACCAGGCTGGTCTCGAACTCACAGAGATCCGCCTGCCTCTGCCTCCCGAGTGCTGGAATTAAAGGCATGCGCCACCACCGCCCAGCAGCTCTAGCTTCTTAATGGCTAACTCTTATACCTTAATTTAACCCATATCCATTAATCTATGCATCACCATGAGGTCATGGCCTGTCAGCAAAGTTTCAGTGTGTCTGTCTCTGGCAGAGGCTTCATGGCTTCTCTCTGACTCTGCCTTCTTTCTCCCAGCATTCAGTTTAGTTTTCCCCACCTACCTCTATTCCCTGTGCAGGCGCAAGATAGTTTCTTTATTAACCAATGGTATTCACAGCATACAGAGGGGACTCCCACATCATATTATCATTGTTCATTTGAATTTGGGTGGCCTCCATGGTGGCTCAGATTCTTCTAATTTAGCATTCCATGAGTTTCCTGTTTTCTCTCTATCCTCCTTTATTTATTTCCTGGCATAATAAAATTTTGGAAGAAAATTTTGTTTTGTTGAGTTTACTGAAAGACAAGTAAGTATTTGCTGGTATTCTTTTGGGTAGAAGATACATGAGTGGGAGGACGGACAAGACCAAAAGGAAGGGAGGTAAATGGAAGGGAATAGACACAATGCAATTCCTTTATTTACTTGCTCCATTTAGAGACAATAAGAGAAGGGCTTATGGAACAGGTTCGGCAAGAGGTCATGGTGGTGTGAATGAGAGTCTGAGGTCATGGTGGTATGAATGAGAGTCTGAGGTCATGATGGTGTGAATGAGAGTCTGAAACGAATATTTATTGATTTTATTGTTCTATCAGACTGTGAGTTCCCTGACGATAGCCTCTGGATTATATTCATTTTTATTTATTTATTATTTATTTGTTTTTTTTTTTGAGGCAAGGCCTTGATATATAGCTCAAGCTGTTTTTAAACTCAGAATCCTCCTGCCTCAGCCTCTCAAGTGCTGGGATTGCTGATGTATATACCATGACAAATCTTATTTATCTTAAAACACACGCACACACACAGCAGCTCCCTGTTGTTTTCTGAACTAAGGTAGCATCACTCTTATGTGATTCTCAACTCTGTGATGGCATAATGAGAGACTGAGAAAGAACCAGGGATTCCAAACCAGGATTTGGAGTCAAGGGAGACAATATGAATTTAGCAGAACTTATCACTAACTATTCTCTATCATTCTTTCCAATTCCTCCTTTTTATGAGTTTGTTTGCTTTTTGAGATAGGGTTTCTTTAAGACCAGGCTGACCTTGAACCTGATATGTAGCGAAAATTGACCTTGAATTCTTGATCTTCCTGTCTCTAATCCAAGTGCTGGGATTATTGGAATGTATCCACAGGCTTGGGTTTCTTTCTTTCTTTTAATATTTTTGCCTGGAAGAATGGAGGTGGCCATGGGAAGAACATGGTCATTTTGTTGTAGTGGGGATAAAAGAGACAATACATCTGTAGAATGTTCCATAAAGTAACTATATTATTTCTAATTAGTCATGTGTATTAGTCAGTTTTCTAACACTGTGCTAAAACACTGTGACCAAGGCCACTTACAGAAGAAAGGGTTTACTTAAGGTTTACAGTTCCAGGGGAATTGGACTCCATCACCATCATAGTGGGAAGCATGGTAGCAGGCAGGCAAACATGGTGCTGCAGCAGCAGCTGAGTGTTCACATCTTGATCCACAAAGCAGAGAGCACATTGGGATGGGAATGGAAGCCTCAAAGCCCATCCCCAGAGACACACCTCCACCAACAAGGTCCCATTTGCTAGCCCTGCCCAAGCTGGTTAACCAAGTTGTATTGAAACGCCACGTATTCAAACACATGGGGGCCAATGTGACTCAAATTCAAAAGCCAATGGGGGCCATTTTGCGACTCCAGGGACATCCTGATTGTAGCATGTGGATGACGGTTGTTCTGTTAACCATTGTAATGAATCAGTGAGATGAACCTTGTAAAATATTGAGAGCGTGCACCGTGATTAGTGCTTGTGAAACGACAGTCCCCCCCTACTTATGTCCAGCTGTCTTTCCCACCCTTTCCTTTTACTGTTTCTCTTTCTGGAACAAATCCTCCAAGCAGACTAAGTACTCACTGCAGATGTGTCTGTGTTGGTTGTCTCAACTCTGCTCATTAAAAAAAAATCATCTTCTTTCTCTGTCTTCTCTATCCCTATGGCTGCCTTGTTTCCCTTATGTGTATGTGTCTGGTGCCTGAAGAGAGAGAAGAAAATGTTGCTCTCCCAGGACTGTAGTTATAGATGGTTGTGAGCTGGCATATGGGCACTGGGAAAAGAACCTGGGTCACCTGACAGAGCAGCCAGTGCCCTTAACCACTGAGCCATCTCCCCACCCTGCAGGTGTATTTTAAAATTAGCAGAAACGAGACCTGGTATGTAATTTTTTAACTTAAGCTTCCTCAGTATGTTGCTTTCTCTCCTTTAAAACTATCTTAGTTCTGTGTTCTATCTCTTTCCTGGCATCACTTTCCTTTTTCCATTATAAGCATTCTTGTGCTCTGTCTTGCCACCATGCTCATCCTGGGTAGTGGTGGTATAACCACCCTGTCCCCTTTCTCCTCTGTGCTGATTCACTATGCAGGAGATCGTAGCCTCTGAAAAGACTGAATCTATTTTTGCTTACTGAACCTGCATATTGAGTCAAATGCCTCTGGTGAGTTTTTGTGCTAAACCCATGACATTTTCTGTAGCTACTCATTGCAGAATATCAACACTGCCTGCTTTCATGACTGCATCCCACTGGATCTTAAGCTTCCCAAGAGAAGTCAGGAATTATGTTTGCTTCTTCTTTGTAGCCTATCTCTGATATTTCTTCTAGCACACAGTAGGTATTCATCTATGTTTCTTGAGCTGAGCCAATCTGCAAATTGAATATTCATTAAATACCACAAAACTTCAATAAACTTACCCTTAACATTACTGCAAGAGTGTCTTTTTTTTTTTTTTTGAAACAGGGTCTCATTATGCATCCATGATCATTATGCATCCAGAACTCACTGGAACTCACTGTGTAACCTGGTTGGCTTAAAATTTACAGAGATCCACCTGACTCTGCCTCCTGAGTGTGGGCATTAAAGGCGTGCACCACCACACCAGGTTAGTCTCTTAACTTTAATTGAAGATATCCCTACCCTTTAGGTAATTGACATATACAATTAAGATC